>JABUQX010051380.1:0-47500 GCA_015478945.1 Trachelipus rathkii | reverse complement strand
TATATATATATAATATATATAAATATATATATATATATAATATTTGTAATATATATTAAATATATATATATATATAAATTTTATATAATTATATATATATATTTTGCAAATATTATATATACTATATATACTATATATAAATTATATATATATATATATATCTAATGAGGATAGCCCAGCTGATTGGAAAATACTCTGGGGGAGGGGAGGGGGTTTCAACATTGGGAGATTGATTTTACAGCAAGTAGTTCTATTGAGCATGTTCCAACCATTACATTTAGGCACCCCATTCCAAGCAAATTACACAGTAATTTTGCTTAATCACATTCTCGGTTGTACGCTTGCCAGAAATATCCCTTTTCTGTGATGGTTCGTTTCAATTTTTTTCTCAAGCGCTCCATCACCGATTGAACGGCTTACGTAATCAGCGATAACATTCTCTTGGAGCAAAAATCTGAATCTCTGTAGAAAAAGTGCCCATCTTATAATCCTTGGGCTGTCATATATTTTTTTGTTCATAGCCGACAGGGGTCTATGGTCCGATTGTAAAATAAATTCCTTACCATATAAATACAGCTCAAACTTTTTTACACCTGTCACGATGGCTAGTGCCTCCTTTTCTAAAACACTATACCGCTGTTGTGTTGGAGACAACTTCTTGCTTCTGTATGCTATGGGGTGTAATACATCATCCTCTTCCTGCAGCAGTACGAATCCTATAAAGGTGTCAGACGCGTCTACCTGTAAGGTAAACACCTTGTCCAATTGTGGCATTTTCAATATTGGTTTGGACACCAGAGCCTTCTTTAGTTCTTCAAAAGCGACCTGGTGCTTTTTCTCCCAGCGAACTTTAGTTGGTTCTCCTTTCGTGGTTATATCTGTGAGGGGCGTGGCGACCTCAGCGTAATTTCTCACGAAATCTTTATAATATGATGTTAGCCCCAGAAACAATCTGACCTGTTTCTTATTCTTGGGCGGCTCTGCTTTGATGATCTTTTCAATGTTGTCTTCCTGTAACCCTTTCTCTCAATTTCCAATATAATGCTCCAAGAATTCAACGCTCGATGCTGCAAACTCACATTTCGTCAGCCTCACAGTGTAACCTTCTTCCTGTAACCTTATGTTATCTGCTTATGTTACCATCTCTTTTCCAGTAATCATCTTGGCTACTTTCAGGCCAATGGTATTGTTTTCTATTTTCTTCTATTTTCAAAGTATCATTGAACTTCATTGTCACCTCTCGAGCGTTTGGATGATACTTATTGGAACTAAATCTGCCTCTCGAAGTTCCTCACCGGGTCCTCCGGGCAAGGAAGATGCTCCTTTATTACTTCATAGCGCTCCCATTTCTTTCGGTATACCCACACACACAAATATGCCTATTGAGCTCTCCATAACTGCATGTGTTGGGTTGCTTTTGCGTGATATCGCCTCAGGATACCTAATGGCAGTATTATCAATTGTAGGGACCTGCTGGTGCCCTTCCGATGATTGAGGAATATTGGGCCAGACTAAATTGATTACTACTGATGCGTTTCTCTCTGTATGACCACTAAAAATTTAATCGTGAGCTATGCTCAATACTTTCTTCCTATAGTCCTTTGGGACTACCAATACATTTCTGTCTGATTTTCAACAACTTTTAAATAGTAAGTCTTTTATTATAAATACTTTCCTTCTTCTTTCTCATCGGATCACCAGATCCTTTGCAATGTGAGGTCTTTCTTCTGTTTGTTTTTGAATTCTGCTCTATCTTGGATGAGGTCCTGTATCTGGCCGCCTTCTGTGTCAGATATCTCTGCAGGAGCTGCTATATTAAGGGCCCTTTCCATTCCTTCGGATTCTGACCCTTCAGATACTTCAGTATCCTTTTCAACTTGAATAATGTTGTTACTGTCAGCTCTATCTATCTCAGGAACCATGGATGTACTTGTTGCTTCTACGGGAGTTTCTTCCTTCTGTTTGACTCTGACAACACCTCGATCACACATTGTTTCCAAAATGGTTACCTTTACGTCTTCCACCAACTCCTTCTTTTCTTCGTGACTGATCTGGCTGGCATTGCGCTGAGCTGGAGAGACTGCATCCATGCTCATTTCAACCTCTCCGGAGTTACTTCGTCCTGCTCCTTGCATGGACACGGACTCATGGTCCTTTCCCACTTGTCATCAGGTTCGTTTTTGGGTAATGCCCCATCAATATTACCCAGAATCACGTCATAGACGACGTCTGGCATTACTACAGCCGTCGCCTTTCCCACGTAATATGAAGTATCCAGTATCACATCAGCTAGTGGAACTTTCTTAACAGTGTTGTCAAGAAGTTGCATATTGGTGAATCCTCCTGTGTAGCTTTCTTCAGGCATGAACCTTTGTCTCAGAACGACGCCATTACATCCTGAATCTCTTAACACGCAGAAGCAATAGCCGTTAGCTATGCCGTTAACTATAGGCAGACGATGAGAGTCTTCTTCTGTACCTCCCACAATACACAAGTCTGCAGACTGATGTGGTTCTTCACTTTTCACTGACATGAATTTATCCTCAGCGGATAACTCCGCGGATGCCACAGTCGTCTTTCCCACGTCTTTCTGACTATTATTGAAGGTATCAAACCCTCTACCACCATTACTGTAGGGTGGTACATGGCAGTCTCTTGCTATGTGTCCCTTATGCTGGCACTTGTAACATGTGACAATGTTCATAGTCTCATTTGAACTTATAACTGTCTCTTCTACTATCGTTGCCCTTGGCAACATTGGCTGACTCATTATTCTTATGCAGTGACGGGTTAAGGTGTGTGGACTTTCCTTCTTGATATTTACTAAAATTATTACTGTCTGCTCTTAAAATTACTTGTGACTATTCTGTGGCGCTAAATTGATCTTATGAGCTTGTAAATAGTTTTCTGAGCTAGAGACTATTTGTCATCTCTTTCTCATTTCTTTCTTTGAGGAACAAGGCTAACTCCTTAGGTACCGTTGTCATGTATTTGTTGACTGTAATAGACTTTAATAACTCTTTGACGCCTTCTTTAATGTCAACAGCTGCAATCCAATTTTTAAGGGCATCAAGAATCTTTTTCATGTAGACATCAGGATTGTCATTTTCCGTAGCAGACATCGATTTGAATTTGGCGCGAAAACCACTCTCCATTAAATCTTAACGTACCAAAAGAGCTTTCTTTAAAATGTCATGGCTTGAAGACTCATCAACTGTTAACTTGTTATACAACTTTACTGCCTTTCCAGTAAGCACCGAACCTAGTAAGTGTGCATACTTTTCTTTTGGAATAGAATTCGTATGGACTTGCTTTTCAAAGTGTGTTACTTAGTCTTCGATGTTATTAATTTTTTAATGGAAGTTTGGGATTTTCAGTTTGGGGAGCTTGTTATCTGTAGGAGCGATTTTTGAGTGGGTAGTAGCTTGAGAAGCAACCATTGCATTGTACTGTCTCTGTCATTCCTCCACATCCGATAAAAATCAACGCTTAAGCAAAATCTTTAAACAATCCTCTGCTGAAATGAAACATCCTCAATCTGAAATAAGAAAAGAAAAAGGAATATACAAAAAACAATCATATATATATATATATATATATATATATTATATATTATATATATTATATATATATATATATTATATAATATATATATATATATATATATATTATATATATATATATATTATATAAAGTCGTTTTATGATTTAAAACTAACGAACACCCTAGAGTAGACCGCATAGATATCAGTTGTCGGGATCTCTCAGCCTCTAGGTGGACGATGGTGGGACTTTGTCCCCTCTGTCCCCATCAGCTTGAGCCCCCTACTGGAAATTGTTTTTAAGGGGCTCAAGCCAATTCAGGATAGCGGGAGGGATGAAGTTTCCCCCATCGTCCACCTAGAGGCTGAGAGACCCCAATAACTAATATAGATCTATGCAATCTACTCTATGGTGTTCGTTAGAACATTAGAACATTAGAAATAAAAAGACAGTAAGAAGCCACATGGGCCTATCAAGACTGTCCCAGTCAAGTCAACAGAACCAATCATCAAACAACATGCATGGCTCATGCAAGTCCACAAAGCACCCTAGGGCTTGTCAGCAAACTATATACAGAAAACACAGTCTAAAACATGCCCATGCAAATCCACAAAGCACCCGAGGGCTTGTCAATAACTACCAGAGATGTTAAGCTAACTGGCCTATAATTTCCCAAATCTTGCTTACTTCCTTTCTTATAAATAGGCACAACATATGCTGTTTTCCAGTCATCTGGTACCTCACCAAAATGTTATAGATTGCTAAAAATTAAATTACAGGCCTCGCAATGCTGGTACTCCCTCCTTCTGAATTCTACCATATACCATCAGGGCCTCCAGCTTTACTTGGGTCAATATGTTCCAGTAAAGTCTTTGCTTTACCTCCAAGTTTCAAATTCTGTAAGTCTATTTGTTACATGCATACAAGAACCATTAGTCCCCAAACCATTATCTAAACTCTTCTCAGTAAACACTGAAGCAAAATAAGCATTGAAAATGTTAACCAACTCCTTATCTGAACTCACTAAATTTTTATCAATTTTAATTGGACCAATTGTCCTATCTACTTTTAAATTTTATAAAAGCTAAAAAACTTTTTCAGGTCCTTATTACTATTTCTTGCTAAATTAATTTCTGCCTCTCTCTTTGCTTTTCTTTATTGACTGGTAAGTTCGTTTCTATTTTCCTATAATTTTCTAAATCATCTTTCCTATTACTACCCTTGAATATTTTAAAACATCTATGCTTTTCATTGATTTTCTCCCTTATCTCTCTCTCTTCTACCAAACAGGTTTTCTCTTTGACACCATAATGGGTTTATCTTTAAAACATGCTGACTGAATATTCATTAAAATTTGCTTAAAATGTTCCCACCAGATAAAACAGTTTTGATCTTTAACAGGGTTGGCACTGATTAAATCAAATTGATTTTTTTTTTTTTTTTTTTTTTTTTTTACTTTTTAGGCAAAATTTTTTTTTCTAAATTAATAATTAGTCCTAGCTATCACCTAATTAAGAAGTTAATATTTTTCATCTATGTATAATTAAGTTAAATTCATCAATGTAGTTTCAAATCATTTTCAATAAAGAAATAAATAAAATTAGATTACTCAGATATTATTCATGCTATATCATATATATATATATATATATATAGATATATATATTATATATATATATATATATATAATATTATATTATATATATATAATAAATATATATATATATTATATAATATATACTATATATATATAATATATATATATATATATATATATATATATATATATATATATTATATATATATATATATATATTAGGTATATTTAATTTAAATAACTTTTTGAACATTAGAAATATATAGACAGTAAGAAGCCACATGGGCCTATCGAGACTGTCCCAGTCAACCCACTAACCAAACATGCTCATGCAAAAATCCACAAAGCATCCTAGGGTTTGTCAAATTATTGTAACTAAAAATCCACAATTTGGCTTAGTAAAAAAAATGATATATGAAACCCAAACCATCCCCATACCTTAACATTTAAGTTATGGTCACACATGCAATCTCAACATTAATAACTACTGTAACTAAAAACCCGCCAATTTATCTTCGTCTAAATATACTATATGATCCCCAATCCATCTATATATACATATCCAACCCTTTCTTAATTGTTGCAATTGAGTCACACTCAACAACCTCCTGTGGCAAATCATTCCAAAATTTAACAACCCTATTGCTGAAAGAATGCTTTTCTTATATCAAGATGGCATGCTTCTTCTTAATTTTCTGTTATGCCCCCTGGTCTCCCATCTGTGCTCTACTATGAAGAATTTATTTGTCTCCGTATATCAACATAGATGTAAAAATTTTGTAGACTTGTATCATGTCTCTGAAGAAATCGCCTTTCTACAGAAAGATTACCACTGCAGGGTATCCTCATAGCTCTTACCTTCAAGCCCAGAAATCATCCTTGTTGCTCTATGTATTGCACTCTCTCTAGCATTACTAAGTCTTTCTTTTAAATAAAGGAGCCCAAACTTGTGCACAATACTCTATTATTGGCCTAACTTAAGGCTATTATATAGTTTACTTATTAGCTCTTCCTTACTCTTGTAAACAACATTCGATTTAATATGCCCAGCATCTAATTAGCTTTATTTCTTGCTTCCAAAACTGTTATCTACTTTCAAAATTGCTGCTTATAATCACAACCTAAATCTTTTTCTTGGTCACAGACTCAACCAATCCCCATTCATATCGTAGTTAAAACTTTTATTTGAGTAACCTAGGTGAAGAACCTTTTCAACTTTTTACTATTAAAAATTCATTTGCACACGTATCTGTCCACCCAGAAGTTTACAAGCGTCATTTGAATCTTATACAATCCTTCACCATTCATTACTTGAGGTGGCCACTTTTTGGGTATCATCTGCAAACTTTAGAACCTTGCATTTAATCCCTGTCTAAATCATTTATATATAGGAGAACAATAAGTGGCCCCAGGTGAGCCGCAGCACTAAACCTTGTCGAAAACAATTTTCCACTTTTTCCCATGAGCACTTATTGTCATTTAGTTGTACACACTGTTTCTATTCCACAAACTACTCTTTATCCAACCATGTACCACACCACCTATACCACATTGCAATGACTTCTTCATCAGCTTTGTGTGGGAGCCTTATCAAAAGCTTTACTAAAGTCTAAATATATAATATCAGCGGATCTCCTCGGTCAATGCAAGTCAGTAATAATATGCATTAAATTCTAAAAGGTTTGTCTGACATGACCTACTCTTTTCTGAAATACCCATTGCTGAGAGCTCATTTACATACGCTTGTTAATTCTTCTAAATATTTCCTCTATATGACCTTTCAGTAACTTTCGAAATCTTACAAAACCAGAGAGGTTAAAAAGCTAACTGGCCTATAATTTCCCAAATCTTCCTTACTACCTTTCTATAAATTAGCCACAACATATTGCCATTCCAGTCATCTGGTACCTCACAAATGTTATAGATCGCTTTTAAAAATTCAAAATTTACCAGTGCCTTTGCAATGCTGGTACTACCCTCTTTCAGAATTCTACCATATATACCATCAGGGCCTGCAGCTTTACTTGGATCAATATGATCTAATAAACGTTTAATATCTTTTACCACAAATTCAAATTCTCTAAGTCTATTTGTTACATGCATACAAGAACCATTAGTCTCCAAACTATTATCTAATACTTTCCTCAGTAAACACTGAAGCCAAAAAATAGCATTGAAAATGTTAAACAACTCATTATCTGAACTCACTAAATTTTCATCAATTTTAATTGGACCAATTGTCCTATTCTTACTTTTAAATTTACAAGAGCTAAAAAACTTTTTCAGGTTCTTACTGCCTCTCTCTTTGCCTTTCTTATTGACTAGTTAAGTTCATTTCTATTTTTCCTATAATTTTCTAAATCATCCTCCCTATTACTACCCTTGAATATTTTAAAACATCTACTCTTTTCATTGATTTTCTCCCTTATTTCTCTATTCCACCAAACAGGTTTTCTCTAAGACACCCTAATGGGTTTATCTTTAAAACATGCTGACTGAATATTCATTAAAATTTGCTTAAAATGTTCCCACATGGTAAAACAGTTTTGGTCTTTAAACTCTTTATCCCAGTCAGTTATACTAAGTATGGCTCTTCCACTATAATCTGCTATTAATTCTTCTGACCCTCCATGTCCTATATCATTTGTACCCACATGCACAATCACATTTGAATCAACATTTGTAGAATCAATCTCTCTATCTATCCTATCGACGATATCACTCACTCTGGCACCTGGATAACATACTCTCTTGTTCCTTTTTATCCTTATTTTGAAAAGTCCTATCTAGGTATCGTATCATAGAGTCTCCAATTAGCAATGCCTCAGTCCTCCCTTTACAAAACTCACCATTACCATTGGCCCTCTGATCCTTCCCTGTCTGGAAGACAGTTGAACCTGTTATTGCAGGTCACAGGCTGACTGACTTTCGAGAACCTAATCTTATTATTTCTATTTTCTACAACTCTCTATTCATCTGCAGACCTATTAACAACTACTTTATCCTTTTCCCTCTCATCTTCCTGCCTAGGTGAGTCCCTACTCCTCTCTACTCCTGTATCCCACTATCTCCTTGTAGCGGATTTTCCTTTACTCTAAAAAAATCTTAACTACAATAATCTGAACTTTAATTTGTCATGTGGCCGTCTTCCAGGATAAATAAAGGGGATACAAATAACATCCCCATACAACTTAAATTTATTACCAAAAAAATAAAAAATACACTATCCACACTGATTATACGGTATTTATCACACCACACAATTTTTAATTAATTATACCCCAATAATTACTTAGACATGAATATAACCCTTAATCTACCAGGTATTCCAATACCCCTTACTAAAGTATCCCACTACCAATTCCACCACCAGGTATTACAATATACCATACCTACAACTACAACATATAAATTTTATAAAAAATATAATAAATGATATATTCAATAAAAATTTAAATATACAAAATTGTCAATTATTAAATATTTTAGTTACAATAGTTTTTTTTCAATTCGATACTGTCACTAATTGTTCAAACTTTTGTTGTCACTTTGGTACCTATATTGTATTTTGGTACCACTAGTTTTAAAGGTTTCTCACGTATTATGGTACAGGTTATGGTACCTACACTCTTTATTTAAGTTTTGTGTGTTATTCTCAAATGTTTTATTTCCAAGTTTTATTTCTTATTTATGGTACCACTACACAATTTATTTAAGTTTTCCTTTCAAATTTTTAAATGTTTTTCTAATTTTAAAAAATGTTTTCTTTTCACTCTTCTTTGTAATGTTCATGTTATTTTATTTTTTATTTTTGGTTAAATTTCCGTTTCTCTTTATTTTCAATTATGACTTTCAATTTCCGTCTTTTATTTTAGTTTTCCAAAAATCAATCAAATCTTTATTTTCCACTTTAAGATCTAGGTAGTACACAGTCACTAAAGTCTTTTTTTTTCCCTCTTTAATGTACTCGTTATTTTTCGATATCCAAGTACCACGATATTTAGAATACAGCTTCCACTAAAAAATCCAACCACAGAAGAACTGGTCACATAAAGAAAACGGATTCACAAGAAAACATATCAAAAGAAATCCAGTAAAAAAAATCAGCTCCAAAAAAAACTGAAAAGAGAGAAAAAAAAATAAACCCTAACATAACAACAATAAAGTAATAAATTTATGAAAATAAAAAGTTAATTATTAATATTAATAAGTAATTAAAATATCATAAATTAAGCCATCAATATCATTAAGTAAATTACTATCAAATCAAAATCAAATTTTAACATTAACATTATAACTTACTCATTAATCATATTCAAATCAATTCAAAACTCTAAAATAGTCAATCATTTAAGGTTAGATGGCTGTGACGTCAGGAAATCCAAATCAAAATGGCGCCAGCAGAGTTTTGGAGAGCTCACTTGTTGACCAGTTCTTATACTGTTAGGATCGTTAGATGCGTGCAAGCGTCTGTGTTCACTTTAGAAATTTTGAAATTTTGTTCATTGTTGTTTTAAAAAACTTTGTCATATATTGTTGTAAATAATTATTAGCTTAACTTAGAATAGGAATCTTTACGTATTTATCGACAACAGAATCGACTTATAGTCGTAAAACTCAGGTAATATAAAGTGTTTAAATACTTGGTAAATTATTTATATTTGGCTTGTCCAAATATAAATAGAAATTATTGCGCAATAGCCACTTGGATTTATATGCATTAGCGTTTTGAAACTCTGTTATGATAATTAATAAAATGTGCTTTAGCCTATAAATTACGAAACTACTTAATGGATTATGCCTTAGCCTAGTAACAACTACGAAGACAATAACGAAATGTGATTTAGCCTTTTCTAATAAATGATAGGAATAGCTTGAAGTTTGTGTGATAATTTGATATTTTGAAACAGATTAGAATATAATATTGACAATTATATAATTAATATAGGGTAACTTATTAAGCTTGTTAATGAATTGGACGTATTGATTTATAGTTCAGAAATTTAGTTTGATAGATTTTAGTTAAGTCTATTTATTTATCAACAGCCGTACTTTTGAAAAGTTATTTAACGGTGGTTGGTAGGTCCTGTACATATTATTTTGATTAAATTATGTTCAGCATTAGATTTGGAATATCGATTGTGTCTGATATTTAAGTTTGAATTGGAATTAGAAAAAACTTTTATAGCTTATTTTTGAAAACTTGATATTGATTTACGAATTATCAGGTGCTTGTTTGATTTGAGCAAGTTTGGTCTATTTATCGTTTTTATTGATTAAATGAAACTTATGCGTATATTTTATTTAAAACATAAAAAGTTGTACATAGGAAATAAACGTTAAAAGAGTTTTTATTTTATTTTAGTCAACTTTTATTTGAATTTGGAGTTTATTTTGAAGCAAGGTTGAGACATATTAATACATACTGAGGTTACTTTTTGGTGATTACATAACTGCCACAATACAATTCAGTTACTTTCAACCGATAATTGTTATGGAAAAGTAGACATTATTGTTCAACGTGAAGAAATACTTGGTTACCGATTCAGATTTATTTCAGATTTAGCTTATTTTACACGAATGGTTAGAATAAACTTAGGTTTACCTAGGGTTGGATTCAGATTTGTTTTGGATTCGATTTATTTGTTTTTGGAGTTGGAATTATTTCAGAACTACTCAGTTTCAGATTGTGATTGTTACAGATTTAATTAGTTCAGATTTCGATTGGATATTTTAGATTTACGCAGTTTCAGATTTAGTTTATATAGACTAGTTTTAGATTTAACTTTGGACTTAGATACTGACGACAGGATTCGACTTTAGTTGTCATTAATAATTATTCGACTTCAGATTAGATTGAACTCAGTTCATTTTGAACATTGAGTATTTTGACCATTAGATTTATTTTGAATTTATCATTTTGAACATTGAGTATTTTGACAGTTAGATTTATTTTGAATTTATATTTAGTTACCATTAAATGTTTTGACAGTTAGATTTATTTTGAATTTATATTTAGTTCTGATTAGAGATTTTGACGGTTAGATTTATTTTGAATTTCAGATTTATTTTAGAATTAATAGCTTTTCATTCGAACCTTAGATTTATCTTAACCTTCAGATTTATTTTAGAATTAATAGCTTTTCATTCGAACCTTAGATTTATCTTAACCTGGATTTATTTTGGAAATAATAGTTTTGAACTTCGGACTTGTTTTAACATTAATAGTTTGGAACTTTAGATTTATTTTATGATTAGTTCGGTTTAGACTTAGATTTATTTTGAGATTGATAGTTTGAGCTTCGATTTATTTTTGTGGTTGATAGTTTTCAACTTGGATTTATTTTCGAGTTGTGGTTTTCAGACTTGGAATTATTTTGACAGTTGACTATTTTGAAAGTGAACTTAAGTTATAGCAATTGATTGTTTTTGGACTTAGATCTTTTTCAATTTATAGTTAGTGACTCAGATTTGGTTTTGCAGTTAGATATTTGCTGTTACGAATTACCTTGCAGTTAATGATTTGGGTTTGCATATTGTTCAATCACTTTCAGATTTGAATTATTTTTATGAAGTTTTAGTTTATTTTAAATAAAGCGAATTTGTGATTTGACTCTACTTTTAATTGAATATGAGAGTTTGGAATCATACCAAGTCATCAGGTTGATATAGTTTTGGGATATTTTCTGTAAATTTTAAGCTTGGTATAAACGATAAGAATGTCATAGTAAAGTGTGTGGAAGATTGGAGAGACGTCAATGATCTAGTTGAAGTAATATTGATACCTGAAATTGACTAAAAATAGCACTACTGTACTAGATACTGAGGATATGAACACTAAATAAATATATTAATTTAATTTAGATAATAAAGAGTTAAAAACAAAGAAAACACTAGTAAATAATACGAGGGATATTTTAATAGATTAAAACAAGGACATTTAATAAGAGGATAGTTTGACACAACGCACTGTATCAGTTAGTATAAAAGCCACTATATTTCCACATGAGAAGTGTCACCATTAAAAAATCCTCAACAGAAGTTTATACCTAGGTGGAGCAGTTCAGTGGCTGTATAACTGCCCTACTATAACGTCACTCGCTCAATCTCTCGTTGTAAGGGAGGGTCGTTGTTCAATCTCTTATGTGGTTTTTACTCAAGCAGGAACTTATTCAGAAACATGGAGGGAGATTATCTCTGACAAGCGCGTGCCCCCGAAGAGTTTGACAGACCACCTAACACGTCAATTCAAGACCAAAGATGGCCTTCCTTTGGAAAAGTCTTGACGGAAGATCAGTAAGAAAGATGAAATTAATTCTAGGACAGTCGGAGCTGTTTAATTTCCCCTCCGTGGCCACCGGATAATGTAGAACTTAGGGTTTCGTCCAACGCGGGTTATCACAGGGACTGCTCGTGTACCTTAATTTCATACTAACTGTCCGAACGTTAAAAGAACGAGATGATGAGAAAATTATAAGTGAAGCAGGAACCATATGATTGACCAAGATAGAACAGATGATAGCAGCAACGGATAAGTCAATAGTGATGAAGTTCTTTGAAGGTATTTGAACCAGAGAAACCAATGACTCGAAGAATACTTGAACCACAAATACATACAACAAGAATATTAATTAATGAAATAATGAAATAATGAACACGGCGGATAATGAGAAGAGGATACTTCCTACTTTTATTAAAGTAACGTAGAGACTCAAATTCATATGTACAAAAATAGAAAAACTTATTATTAAATCCATTAAATCATTTAAACATCAATTAGGGGATCCTTGGAATTAGAAGAATCCCAGAATCTTTTCTAGGAAAGCTACGAATTGATGAAAGTAAGTACAGCAATACAAAAATTGAGATGACCTTGCCTTATGCCTTATAATTAATTACAAATACGAATACATCCAAAACCCATTCAGAACAATTTAACCCGAACAAAGTATGTTAATTCAACTAATGGATTGGCTTATCTTAATATCTCTCCACAACTCGATGATTCCGAGCTCAATCCAGGATAAATCCCCAGTACCGACAAAAATCAGTCCAAGGATTAGGATTGTTCAAGAACAAAACCAAACCCAAAACTAAAGTTTGTCCAGCACTGAAAGATTTACTCTATGTCGATGTAAAAAAATGAAGTTGGGACTATTAAGCCCACTTCATAAAAGCCCACTTCATAAAACCTGTAGAAATACTGAATTAACTGAATGGAACTAATATGTTTAAGTAAAAATTTAGAATACATAAACCGATATAGCATGAATTTAAGACTTAAAGTAATATAAAAAAATCTATGACAACATTAATAACAAAGAAATCTTGTAAACCTACCCTAGCAATAACAATTTGTCTGAGAGGGTTTCATGTCGTTGAAATCTCCTAGAAAAGACATAAAACCTCCATAAGCCTATAAATATTTAACTTTAGTACATTCAACATTATATAATTCCATAATTCCAAGAATATTACAAAGACTATAAATAGCTGAGAGAGTTATCCTATCTTAATGATATCCATACCTTAATGTTTTCAAACAAATTCAAAGTACGATGAAAATTCCAGTGGATATGATTAAACCTGTTATATTCCAGTATAAAACTTTGCAGGACAATTTTTCATATAGTATAATAGTATTAACAAAATTACAAAGAACTACTACTGAAACAAGAATTAGACAATAGTGTAAATCTGCATTGCATTAAATATAAATATTTAAATATGACAATCTTCATGCACACATAATGCCTAAACTTGAGTATAGGCATGCATCTGTGTGCATGTAAACATAAATAATGAATTATCCTAATAAAAAAAAATCTTAAGAAATAAAACAATTCTTTCTTTACGTATGTGAACATCATTATGAGCAAATGTAAACCCAAAAAAAAACCATTCTCTTTGTTTAATCTTCCTACAATTAACAAAAATGGGTTTTCTTTGTGGAAAAATGATCCCCTTTACATCCCCCCGCACTAAGCTTATGCCCCCTCTACTAATCAATCATAATGATTTTCACAGTGGCAACGATTTAGGCGGAGTGATGTATGGGTTTTATTATTCATTTATTATAAAGTTAATGATTTATCCATAAATCATATAATATTTACATCAAAAATACACATCATAAATCATAATTTCTCTTTCTTCTAAGGCAAGGTCAATTATTGATATAAATGCAAATATAAATCCATTATATATTTAATCATTTAAAATATAAATCCATTAAAAATAATGTAACATAAAAGGAATATAAAGTAATGCATTAACACATGTATAAACATACTTTAAATGACGATTGAGAATAACTATGGAATTAGATAGATAAATCAATTAAGAATACAATTCAGAATATATTATTCAACTATTTATTTAAAGAAACAAGAAAGATAATGATTCTGCAATAAAATAAATCAGTTACAATGTTATACAAGTTACATTTCCTAACAATCATCACTAATATGAAAATGTTCAAGTTAGTCACAGTTATTATATTATTAATTTAGGTAATGCATTAAATAAGTAATCTTCATCACAATTTTATTTGTAAATCCATTCTATTGAATACAACATTTTTATAAAAATAAAATAAATTATATCTCAAATGTACATAAGACAATGTAGCATAATATTTATAACATTAATCCATTACTAATTATGTAATTAAATATTTACAATTATACTTTTATGTGTCTTTGTTTATAGCACATTCACAATTTATTTTTAAGGGGGGGGGGTACACATTTTAATATTTAGCATAAGAACTAGTCAACTTTTGTACTCTTTTCTCTTCATCGATTAAAGAATGATATTCATCAAAGAAATGTTCTTTTTGTGATTCAGACATGTGAATAAAAGGAACTTTTGCCAATACTATTTGTAAGCTCGATCTGATTTCTTCACGATATGATACGAAGGGAAGTGAAGTATTGTATTGGCTTGTTTGTGCAGTAGTATTGGGATGAGCACTATGGGAAGGAAACCTTTCAGACATTCTAGAAGAACTTGGAGTAGTGTACCAGGGAGGTGGAGTAGTGACATCAAAATGGGGGAGAATGTCTGTCGAGGTGGAATGAAAAGGAATAGTAGGAAGAATCTCTGGGGGTACATAATCCGTAGTACACCCGTCCGAAAAAATTTCAGATTCCATAGATAAACAAGGTGTATACCAACAGGGAAAACAGGGAAAACACAGGGAAAATGAAAAGTGTGCAGGGAAAACAGGGAAAACAGGGAAAACACAGGGAAAATAAAATTATCCAATCCAATTTATTATATCAAGCATCATTTTTGCTTAACCCCTAAAGAAGTATAGTGAAGCACATATTGACTTCGAAGTTATCTTAAAAAGGGAGATCTTAAGGAAGCTCAGTTGGCTCAAGGGATGTTAGAAAAGTGTTTTGTCTTTGAAGGAGGAGGAAAGTAAAGAGCACAAGAATATCATTCATGATTCTCCTCTTCCTATATGGAATAAAATTAAGTAAAAAATTTATATATCGACTTTTTCTTAGCCTAAGAATTTATACTTCTTGAGTTATTGAATTCTTTATTAATATTATTTTTTATTAAAAAATTATTCATCTGCAGTATCAGCGCGTTTAACTATTTTTCTCTTTTTATTTACAGAAAACGCCTTGTAGTTGTATACATAATATTTAAATAATTTAGAATAAGTTGGCAAAAAAACTATTATGTAAAGCCAGTGTTTAATTTACAAATTGGCGGACTCCACCTGCATCCGCGGAATGGTCAAAATAAGCTCCAGAGAATTCAAAATCGGATCATTACGCTTTGTGCATCTACTGCAAGAAAGAATTTTCCCTTTCCAATATGGCAACAAGATCCATTAAAAGTCATGCAAGTAGCAAGAAACACCAGAGCATCACTAAATGCTTAAAACCCAGCTCGCCGGACATGAACAATTTTGTTAAGCAAAGTACTGGGTACTGTTCAATTAATTCTAAGCAGTTGGCAAAACGAATAATTCTTGCACTCAAGTTCTTGTTCTCAGGGAGCCTCAGTTTGTTCTACCTTGGATGTCTCTTTTAGCCAAGGCAAAAGATGTACAGAAAGTTGAAAATGTGGGGTTTGACTGTTAATCAAGCTCATATTTTCCAATAGTAGCTCTGATTGTTGCCAAAAACCAATTTTAGTAGATGTTTCTTGATTACGCAGATAGCTCAGTCCTTTGGTTGTGAGCAAAGATAAACTTTTTCCTATTTATGTGTATTTGGTTTAGCTCCTTACTTTATAAAAAAAAAAAAAAAAAAAAAAAAAGGATTTCTATTGAAGTTCAACGGTAAAGACCCATTTGACACCCTTCGTTGTATGGATGATCTCAGGTCACTTAGTTAAAACTTAATGAAAAGGAATTCTAAAACCGAACATTTATTGTTCAGAGTCGAACAAAGTTATAATAAAAAATTCAACGTTAAAAGATAAAAAAAAAAATCATAAAATGCAGAAAATATGTGGACCTGGTAATCATACAGCAAAAGGAGGGAATTTAGGAATGCACTTCAAGACTGCAAACTCCAGAAATTTTAAATTTAAGAGAAGATTGTATGTTATTCTTGCAATAACTTATCCAGAAGTTAGTAGAAAGAAGTCCTCTTAAATATTCCATCACAAAGGCATTAAGGTGTTTGTCACCGAAGGTAATGCTTTCAATAACCTGAAAGAATTAATTATGTGTTGGAAAAATTCATTAGATGATCAAGCGAATTGAGTGGTTCGAATGGCTGATATAATCAAAAGAGGATTATGAACTTTTGATATCTAATTCCATATGTCCTTGATCTTCTTAAAAATTTTGATGAGAAGGAAGAATGGACTCGATCAACTTTTCATTAAATTGTTTAAAAATTGTAAAACGTTCAAAAAGAAACAAAAAACTTTGTAACACTGATTTTTTCTTTATTTCATTAATGCTTCTTTAGAGAGAGGTTTCTCGACAAACAAACATTGTCTACAAGAAAAATTGTGTGAAGAGTCAGTTGTTGCTAAAAGTTATTTGCTGAAGAAATGAAAAAATACTGAGGGGGGTTGATTATTGTATTACAAATTAGATTATGTCATACTGCCCCAATGCTTCTTCAGAGTATAAAATACATACTAAAAAAGAAAACTGTTGCCAAAGAAGCAAAAACTCTGGGAAGTGCAAAAAAAAAAAAGGAATTTTAGCAGACTGAGATAAAAGAGGCTGAAGAAGTTAAGAGAAATATTGTCAAGGAGAACAAGAATAAAATTCATGATTTTACCTGCTAGATGGCTTTTCTTAAACAATCACAAACTTTTTTTTTTTTTTTTTAAGATCAATGTACTTACAGCCCAGGTCCAGTTTAGTTGTCAAATAATGTTTATTTGTTTTATTCTATTAAAATATTACTTTCATTTTAGAGAAAAGAAAATGTGGAAATGTTTTTATATTTTTGGGTACCTTTGTTTTTGTAATTTTTTGTTGAATTTAAAGTTAAAAGAAAAGGAAAAATGAAAGGCAAAAAGCAGCGGGAGCCTGGTAAAACCAATTTGCAGATATTCAGAAAAATTAATTGATTGTGGTTTAGTAAACTTTTATATATAAATAATTTTGAGATTTGTCAAAAATTTTTCAATGCAAATATAATTTTCACTTTTAAAATGTCAAATTGTATGATGTCATTTAAATTTGTGAAAGCTGGCCAAGAAAATTTGTTTACTGGGATGGTTAGAGGGTGGGCTCTGGAGGGCTTTCATTTTTTCACCTTTCCTTATTGATAACAAAGAAAAAATGATGTTTTTTATTATTTATTTTAGTCCAGGGAAAATTTTGAAAGAACAGGGAAAAAACAGGGAAAACACAGGGAATTTGAAAATTTCAACTTGGTATACACCTTGATAAATCTTCGGAAAAAGATGCTCCAGATTTAGATGTGCTAGGACGGGAAGTAACAATAGGGATAGGGGAAGTAGTATCTTCTGCTTCAGCATCAACTTCTATAACTTTCCGTTTTGGGGAAGTGGGGGTTTGTGCTTCATCCGGGTTGTTAGTAACTTGAATAATTATTTTCTCTTTTTCTTCAGAAATGGGAATGTTTCTGCGAAATGAGGAACTAGTACATTGACGTTTTGTGGAGGGTTCAATGGATGGTATGTTCTGCGGGACAGGGGCCTTCTCAATAGATTCTTTTATGGTAAATTTTTTTTTGAATTTTTCCATAAATGTTGTTACAAAAACGGAATTGATATGAAGTCCGTCCGAGAGGAAGGGAGAATTCATACAAAGGGACTTCTTCTTCAAATAGGCAGCATGTGGAGTTATCCTGGTCGATTCATGTCTCGTCTTATTCCAATCACAACTATTCAAAACGTGGTTACCCATTAAACAAACTTTATTGGGCCACGTGTATTGGATGTTTTTGTTGAATGCTATGTCCTCAAATTTGTTGAAACATTTGATGGAATGTTCTCTCATAGCATAAGGATTTAAACTAGGGTGATGTTTCAAAAAGTTTTCGTAGGCGACTCCCCAAGTATGCATGAGACAGGTTTGATTATATGCGTACATATCCTTGATAGTGGGGATGATGAGATACACCCTAGTTAAAGGATTACAACTTAAAGCATGGGTAGTGATTTGTTCCATAATCCGAGGAACATCATCAACAGAAAAATCAGGGACGGGTGCTATGACTGTTGTTGAGTATTTCCCGTCGTATATAATCTGCTTCTTCCAAGCAAGAGGATATAAAGCCCATATGATTAAGACATCCACGTCTCGTGACATTAAAGTAGTTACACGAGATGGACACTCCTGTATCCTCCGTCCCGATTTTATATCGGTGATAAGTTGTAAATTGTATTGCTCCAAGAGCATACGTTTGTTTTTCTCAAATATAGCCACTTGACTGGTCCCGATCATCAGCATTTTTCCCGCCATAATGAGCTGGAACGACAAAGTATAGTGATCAATAACAAGTTTTAGTGATTTGTCCATTAACAAACCCAAATTCAGGTCAACTATTCAAGAGAGGTTCCGCATTGTACTCAAAAAAAAAATGAATGAAAATATATTTTCAAATATTCAACTCAACTATAGCTTTTTAATTAGGAACGGACAAAACTCTCCATAAAATAATTGAACCGAACCTGGGGTATTTTCATGTGTGATTCTATATTTACCATTCAATGTACCTATCTGATATGCACAAATTGCTGTTATAGGGTAACAAACAAAAGTTAATAAGCTTCATCAGCAAACAAAGGTCGAAAACATACGATAAAAAAAAGAAAAAAAAATCAGCAATTTGGCATTAAAAAACTAAATGTGTTTTTATCAGTAATCCAACACAAGTGTAATGTTCAGAGAAGTGTTTAAATATAATCAAATTTTAAGACAGACAGAAAATTTAAAAAAAAAAATTCAAAGGGACTTTAATTTAATTTTTCATTTTTCTGTTTTTTCAATGGAAAAGAAATATAGTAAAAGGATTATATGAGGGATAGTATGTGACAGGAAAGGGTAGGAAAGGATAGGCACTATCTAGATCCCTAACCTATACATACATGCACTTAGCATAATTTAATTGCAAAACTCTATTTGATAGGTATTAGTTTAGCCTAAATTTAAGAATTTCTTTCTAAATACATTTAAATTATTAAAAAATTTCATAAGCAGCTAATAAAATGTACTCTAATAAACTAATTCTAATTTCCTGTGATTTTTATTACTAGGCCAACAGTTGATAACAATAAACTCACAAACTCAAAAAAATTTTTTTTTTTTTTTTTTTTTTTTTTTTTTTTTTTTTTTTTAAAGTTAATTTTCTTTCAATTACACATCTTGATAAGCCCACTGCAACCACATCACCAACAGGTACAAGGATAATTCAAAAATAAAAAATTACATATTTTTGTTATAACTGTTGAAATTCCATTGATTTATTCGTATAGCATCTTAAATAACACCAATACACAAAGAACTATGCAAGAAAATCTTTGTTTTCCTAAGACAGTGTATCCATAAATTACTGAATAAACCTTGATGCTTACTTTCAAATTACTGAATAAAACCTGATATATTTTTATCTCATTCTATATTTCTATTATTTTAAATCTATTGTTAACTTTTCGGTATGTGCTGATATACAATTTTCTTGTTTATTTAGGACGAATCCACTTCTTTTCCTTTGTTCTTCAGTTCCTCTTTTTGAGTATCTATAGGCCGCAACACATCGAAATGGGTACCCCCAAGACATCTAATATAAAACCTCTGATGATCCTTATACTGTTCTCCATGAATGATAAGATTGTGATCACCATAATAAACAACTACGCAGGCACTATATGTATCGCAAAACACATCGATAATTTCTGGTGAAGGGGTTTGCCCCGGGTATCCCAGAATGCGAATTTTTTTCATTACCTTTTTCCCTTGTGAATGATATTTTTGGGGTTGTTTTTTAAGTTCTTTAACTAATATCGTTCTTATTTCCAAGTGACGATCTGGCGTTCTATTTAAAAACAAAGAAAAACATTTGTACAAGGCATCACCACCCCCGGCTATTTCAACTAAGGAGAAACCCTCAGGAATGGCTTCGCTCAGCGGACCCTCACCGATGGCTTCCACAGAATGTTTCGCATCTGCACATGCTTCACTCGGATGGGTTCTATTAATTCTAATGGTACCAATAGATACGATTCCATAAGGATATTGGTCTGATTTCTGTTCTTGCTCCGTATTCTTTGGAACCTCACCACTTTCTGGTAAATCTTTAGAATCATCTACAGAAGGATTTTCCACAGATTCGATGGAAATTTTTTTTACAGGTCGGGTTGTTTCAGTGGAACTAGTCAAGTTTAAAGAATTACTACGAACTCGGTTACTAGGCGTATTATTATTGCTCATAGTAACTGTCTTATCTTCTACTTTTGGTAAATTATCACTACTTGCCTCTGGAGACTGGGGTCGAGGAGAAGGCGGCGAACTATCATTCTGTTGTTGTCGATTTGAATGTGAATTCTGAATATCTAATCTGATAGGACACTGATTTTCCGTGTGTGAAACTTTATCAAAAGGGCACAGGCGGTCGGTTTGTGATAAAGAGTTCCGTTGAAAATTCATTCCGGGTGATTTGCAATTTCTTCTAATATGTCCTCTCTTCCTACAATATGAGCATATCCCAAGGTATTTGTAACAAGTATCAATGATGTGACCGTGAATATTGCAGTATTGACATCTCAAATGACTTCTATCTTCCATTGATCTATAAGATTTAGTATACTCCGAATATCGTAAATATCCGTTTGAGTTTGGGAATTGTTTTCCTCTATTCTGATAAAATCCACTCGAGTTTCTTTTATGTACATTATTTACACCATTTCCGGTATATCCATTATTTTGACTATTTTCTGTATTTCGATTTGAGTTGTCATATCTTGGATCAGGCTCCAAGACTTTCATTTTCTGTGAATTTTCGATTAATTTAGCAAGATCCTGAATGGCTTGCATTATCAAGGCGATCTGTTGTTGTATATTATCTACTTTATTATTAAGAGAAATTAACTCAGTTGTCAACTTAGAGTTAGACCAAACCTGTTCTCCGTGTGACCTTGAAGTTTCCACTATTGGCTCTGTATTAGTTTCTCTATCTACACCACTACTACTTTTTACATTAACTTCTGGTTTACATTCTGAAATATTCGGTACATAATCAGTTTCTCTATCTACACTACTATCTACATTAACTTTTGGTTTACATTCTGGAATATTCGGCACATAATATTTACTAGTACAGAACTGTCTATCCGCATCCACATCCATTGATATCCGTTGAGGACGGCTTTGTGCAATTGGTGCTACTACATTATAATTTATTTTCTTAGAATTTACATTAACATTAGTAAATATGTGGGTATTCACACCCGTATTGAATTCAATTGGCAAAGTTTGAGCTTGTTGTTGCAAATTATAAAGTTGATCATTTAAGCCATTAATAGTATTATAAACTTGAGCAACAGGGATAAATTCATCGCCTGAAGGTGTTATGGTTACATCATGTGGCATTTGTCCTTTGAACCCATGGGGCTTAAGCTCAGTTGCTATAAACTGGGCCAGCATCTCCTGAGTTTCTTCATCAATATTGGGGGTAGCCATGATATCTACCTTTATTAAGTATCTTTTGACTAAATTTAATATAATAATACCCAATAATAACTTAAAATTAAATTAATAAATTATAAAGCCAAATGTAAATTTTTAAACGGGAAAGTGGAAAATTATATAAAAAAAATCGATTATCAAGAACGAAACACTTAGTTTTTGAAATTCCTATGTTACCTAATAGGCTTCAGAGCTATGTTCATGCGTTTCCTATCTAAAAAGTTTTTGGTTCAATTATTAAGGATTTAGATTGATTTTTAAAGACAAAGAAGGCAAAGCAAGGTCAACTCAAAATCTATACGCCGTAAATAAAATCACATAACATAACATGTATGTCAATGGCAATCATATGCATATACAATTATTCGTTAAGGAAGAATTACTGATGATAAACCCAGAATTCAGATAAATAAAATATGCACAACCCACAGTTGTTTATGTACCTATATTAGACAGACTAAATGGTTCAAAAGAAATGATGATGATTAATTCAGATAGATGAATTTGGCACAAACGCCGAAACAGTCCCTGTTTCTGGGCGCCACTACAATTTAACGGATGAAGGAGGGCGTTGCTTTCAATCCTCTTATTGTTGGTTTTTACTCCAAGCAGGGGAACTAATGCAAGAAACATGGAGGGAGATAATCTCTGACAAGGCGCATGCCCGCCGAAGAGTTGGACAAGACCACCTAACACGTCGAATTCAAGACCAAAGAGGCCTTCCTTTGGGAGAAAGGTCTTGACAGAAGATCAGTAAGAAAGGATGAAATAATTCTGAGGACAGTCGGAGCTGTTAATTTCCCGCTCCGTGGCCACCCGGATAAGTGTAGAACTTAGGAGGTTTCGTCCAACGCGGTAATCACAGGGACTGCTCGGTCCTTAATTCATTACTAACTGTGGCCGAACGTTAAAAGAAACGAGATGAGAGAAAAGTTATAAGTGAAGCAGGACCAAATGATTGACCAAGAGTAGAACAGATGATAGCCGCAACGGATAAGTCAAAAGTGATGGAAGTTCTTTTGAAGGTATTTGACCAGAGAAACCGAAGGTACGTCGAAGAATACGTTGAACTCGACAAATACATACAACAAGGAATATAATTAATTTAAGATAATGAAAATAATGAACACGGCGTATAATGAGAAGAGATACTTCCACTTATAAGGAGTAACGTTAGAACTCAAATTCTATATGTACAAAAATAGAAAGAGAACTTATTATTAAATGCCATTACATGTCATGGCTACTCATATAAAACCGCGATCTCTTATGAAATGTGTATCTTTTCTAGCGAAAAGGCTACTAATTGATGAAAGTAAGTACGAGGCAATACAAAATTGAGATGACCTTGCCTTATGCCTATAATTAATTACAAATACGAATACATCCAAAACCCATTCAGAACAATTTAACCCGAACAAAGTATGTTAATTCAACTAATGGATTGGCTTATCTTAATATCTCTCCACAACTCGATGATTCCGAGCTCAATCCAGGATAAATCCCCAGTACCGACAAAAATCAGTCCAAGGATTAGGATTGTTCAAGAACAAAACCAAACCCAAAACTAAAGTTTGTCCAGCACTGAAAGATTTACTCTATGTCGATGTAAAAAAATGAAGTTGGGACTATTAAGCCCACTTCATAAAAGCTGTAGAAATACTGAATTAACTGAATGGAACTAATATGTTTAAGTAAAAATTTAGAATACATAAACCGATATAGCATGAATTTAAGACTTAAAGTAATATAAAAAAATCTATGACAACATTAATAACAAAGAAATCTTGTAAACCTACCCTAGCAATAACAATTTGTCTGAGAGGGTTTCATGTCGTTGAAATCTCCTAGAAAAGACATAAAACCTCCATAAGCCTATAAATATTTAACTTTAGTACATTCAACATTATATAATTCCATAATTCCAAGAATATTACAAAGACTATAAATAGCTGAGAGAGTTATCCTATCTTAATGATATCCATACCTTAATGTTTTCAAACAAATTCAAAGTACGATGAAAATTCCAGTGGATATGATTAAACCTGTTATATCCAGTATAAAAACTTTGCAGAACTAGAATTTTCATTATAGGTATAATTGTATTAACAAAATTACAAAGAACTACTACTGAAACAAGAATTAGACAATAGTGTAAATCTGCATTGCATTAAATATAAATGATTAACTAAAATGCAATTACTCAAACGACTTTGCAATTTGTTATAACCTATCTATCCCTAATAGTCGTATATTCTATATTCTATCTAACAATAATATAATAATGCACACATATATAATCGTTACCTGGTATTTGACATCAATTGGTGTTCCAAAGCAGATGGTAGTTCCCCATGAAATTAAATTATATAGATGAATATATTTAATGGTATGTTAGTGACGTCACGTATAAACAGTAAAGTCCAATCACGTCTAATATCTTTATGTCACGTCGAAATAATAATAATTAGATGAAACAATAAATGATATGATCTATGATGAATTCTATACTTCGAGCACTCTTATATTCTGGATACTTTGGATACTTCAATCATCACCCTTTTATTCCCTGGATACTTCTAAGACTCTTCTATTCTTGTATTGTTACTGGTATCGCTCGATACGATGCTACTTATTCTATTATTATTCTTATTACTAATTTAATATGTTATTAATTAATCTCATTATATCAATATCAAAAACAGACTTTGCAACTGAAACAAAAGATAAATCATGCAGCAGGCAATGATGATGGTTCCACATCATCACTGTCTGCTATCAATCTCACCACCACTCTCTTCCTCCCTCTCACCCCCTAATATTTCTTCAAACACTGAAAACATATTGTAAAACCACCTATTTCACACAACTCTCATTTCTACTAAGAATACATTATTAACCTACATTTCCTTCCACTCAAGTTCTCAATGTATTCCTCACACGAGTATTCCACATCTTTACAATTCCATCACTTACCATTTTGATAACTTCCATTTCTTCCCGAGTTCATTTCTTTCCATCAGTTCGAGTCACACATATTCCGTATATATAGTACACTGATGTCATTGCTTGACTCGCATCTTGTTCCATGTTACCTTGTTGTGTTTCCTCATCTTCTTCTACCACACACTACAATATTATTTATGTTCATCCCTACTATCATCCATGGACATCTCCCATTTTTATCTTTTCTGTTTTCTCTCCACTACTGTTAAATTTCATGTTGTACTTGGTCACGCGTACTTTCTGTCCGTTTCCCCCTTTTTTTCTTTATTGAACATTTTTCTCCATGAAATCTAATTCTATTGTAAGGTCATTCGTGCTCATATATCCTATACTTTCACTCACTTCCTCAAATACTGTACCTTTAGCTCTTTTATTTAATATTGCCTCAATCATTTCTTCTTTTTCTTCATCTACATCTTCATTTTCTTCTATTTGTTCTTCTCTGTTTCTGTTCTCATTCAGATAGATATTCTCCTTCTCCCTTTTATTCGATTTCTGTTTGTTCCCTTTTCTCGTTCACCAACCAGTCACCTTCCTCGTGTCCCCATTTACGATACAACACCTCGTGCACCTCCTTATATTCTCCACGCTTGTGGCACTGCATTGATGCATGACCTTTTCTCCCACATCGAACAAAATATTTGATCTTCACAATCTTTCGCTATATGGCCATCCTTCATACATTTGAAACATCTCATACCACCCTTTTTTAAGCATTCCCAACTCATGTGTTCTTTCCCTCCGCATTTGTAACATTTTATCCTTTCTTCTTTTATGTCCATTTCTCCTCTTGTTTCACACTTGCACACTCCATCTGGTGCGTCCTTTAAATCCATATTCCTTTCACAACACACTTTCATTTCTACTTACTTCTCTTCTTTTATACACGGCCCCCGTCATTTCATCCATACCTTGTCTGTTTCTTACACACCACATTTCTTCCTTTTCCTTTCTTTCTCTTGTGTCCTCACTCTCAGTTTTTACATCTTCAAAGATTCTTAACATTTGCTTTCTGATATCTCGGATCCAATTGCACTTTCCCTCACATCCACTATGATAATCGTTCCTGCCATTTTTAAGTCCTTGCGCATTACAAAGATGTGCACCTTTTACGCCTTTCCCCACTTCACTCCATCCCTAAACATGTGCTTCACTCATAACTTTTTCATATCTAATCACAAAATTAGATACACTCTCTTCCTCCTCTATCAATTTTAAACCACACTTAAAGAACACTGATAAACCTCCTCTACACGTTTTAATCTAATTTATGAACCTCTTTAGTCCAATGCAGATAAAAGCAACTGTCATCCCCTCCCTCATTGAAACTCGCGATGCTACTAATGATTCTTGTTTAATTCCTCCGCTTCTCCTCTAAATATAATCTTATTAATCAATCCCTTCTTTTTTACGTTTTCATTTAATTCCGCCCAATCACTCACCTTTCTTCTCCATTTCTCGTAATCTTTTTCGTTTCCAGAGAACACCGGACATTTGCCAGTCATTCTACATTCTTCGCCCCTCTTTGTTTCCTCATCATCACCACCCATTTTTAACCAAGCAGAGTTGCGCACTGATTAACTAAAATGCAATTACTCAAACGACTTTGCAATTTGTTATAACCTATCTATCCCTAATAGTCGTATATTCTATATTCTATCTAACAATAATATAATAATGCACACATATATAATCGTTACCTGGTATTTGACATCAATTGGTGTTCCAAAGCAGATGGTAGTTCCCCATGAAATTAAATTATATAGATGAATATATAATAAGGGTTAATGGTATGTTAGTGACGTCACGTATAAACAGTAAAGTCCAATCACGTCTAATATCTTTATGTCACGTCGAAATAATAATAATTAGATGAAACAATAAATGATATGATCTATGATGAATTCTATACTTCGAGCACTCTTATATTCTGGATACTTTGGATACTTCAATCATCACCCTTTTATTCCCTGGATACTTCTAAGACTCTTCTATCTTGTTATTTGTACTGGTATTCGCTCTATACTGATGCTACTTATTCTATTTATTATTTCTTATTACTTAATTTTAATATGTTATTAATTAATCTCATATATCAATATCAAAAACAGACTTTGCAACTGAAACAAAAGATAAAATCATGCAGGCAGGCAATGATGATGGTTCCACATCATCACTGTCTGCTATCAATAAATATTTAAATATGACAATCTTCATGCACACATAATGCCTAAACATGAGTATAGGCATGCATCTGTGTGCATGTAAACATAAATAATGAATTATCCTAATAAAAAAAAATCTTAAGAAATAAAACAATTCTTTCTTTACGTATGTGAACATCATTATGAGCAAATGTAAACACAAAAAAAAACCATTCTTTTTGTTTAATCTTCCTACAATTAACAAAAATGGGTTTTCTTTGTGGAAAAATGATCCCCTTTACATCGTACCACAGATGCATTCACTAAAGAAATCTGAGCCCCAGTATCAATCAGTCCACAAAATACTCTCCCATTCACCTGCACTTTCACCTCCATTCTTCCACTTATCCTATGCTCACAATACACTACCTCTTTGATTTCACCTGGACAAATCATTTTCACATCCTCATCACATTCTAACTGACACTTCTCCAACTCCAAAACATACTTCCTATCATAACTTTTTCTCAATTACCCAATTATAATGTACCCCACTTAAACACTGTAAATGAAGCTCGCCCACTTTTGCACCATTTACACCCTCACTCATATACAAAACCGGTCTCTCCCCACCATAATGCACACATACAACTATCTTAAACAACTTACTCACAACAATCAATACCTCTTGTACATGAAGCACACCTACATTACACATAGCCTTTAAATCCTTCATAAAATTGTTTCACCTTCCTAAGTGCGCGTACTGCTCTGTGCTTACAACCTCAGTCATCAATTTCCCTCCGCGAATTCTTCTATACTCTCGGGCCCTCTCGAAACCCAACCTATCACTAGCTAAATCTTGCAACCCATGCACAACACACTTTCGAACATCGAATCACCCCACGCCTGACTTTTACTTTCCCTTCATTAATCTCCTGTAGGCAAAATATCAGGGTCTATTATATCTACCTTTCATTCAGACTTTCACTCCCCAGCATTCTTGAACATCAAATCAGCAAATCTCATTTCCTTTCCACCCGGGACATACCTCAACCAATAATCAAAAAATTCACTCAAATCTTCCAAAGTTCTTGCCAACCGACATTCAACTATCCTCCATTCGTCAGTGCAAATAACCCCACTAAAGTTGGTATCTGTTCGCACAATAAAGCGTTAATCCCATTGACAAAAATGGACCGCATGCGACTTCAAGCAATAATCTCAAAGCAGCCAACTCTTTCATTCGTGGAATATACTTTCGCTCTGTCATACTAAACGCTTTTGAAAAACATATGCAACACTCTTTTCTTTCAATCGCCATCAATCACCTGTATCTTGCATTAAAACACCCTCCCATTCCAATACCCACTTCCATCCGTATACACTTCCAAAGGCTTGGCATCCTCACTATAATCCGGATAACCCAGCTTTACATCTATTGCGACTTCCACTTTCAACTTTTCAAACGCTTCATTCATTCTATCATTCCACTTCACAATTGTACTCTTCTTTTTCCCGGTCCATTCAGTCAAGGGTTTCATCACTCCCGAACAACTTAATGATAAAGTTTCAACAAAATCCAGACCAAAAAGATTCTTTTCTCTCAACTTTTTATTTTTATTTTACATCCTTTATTCTCAGGCCTATTTTGACTATAATTTACACAAGAATTCAAACTCATTTCCACACTTTTCTTTCCACTTTAAAAGCCATTTAGAATTTTAAAAAAACACTGCATCCATTCTTTCAACACATCATTCACTAACTTCAAATGCTCAGGGAAAGTCTCAGTCATTGCTAATAATATGTCATCTATAAACACTATCACATTCTTACTGGGAAGATCACTCATAGCCACATTCATCGCCCTCTGAAACGCTGCTGGAGCATTGGCTAACCCAAAGCTCAAAATTCCTAAACTGGGATAAATGCTCTTTGCAGTCGAAAAGGCCAGTGCACACACCGTACTATTCTCTTCCACTGGCATCTATTATTTACCCACGCAAGCCAAGATCCATTATAAAATACTTCATGCCCATTACATAACTACCACGCACTCTGAAAACTTACATTTTTAGCATTGGGAACCTATATTTCAACAGTCTTTTCATTCACCTTACGATAATCAATACATAACCTCAATCGTCCATCAGGCTTTCACACAGGCACAGTCGGACTATTCCACAGACTCGCACTCTCTTCCAACACAGCCTATTCGCTCTAAAGCTCTTCACACTTTGGCTCTTCCAATTCTCAGTCGCAACGGGGAGGAAAATGTGAACAAGAGATAGCTTGCGTATATGGGGGTTGTCCTCCAAACACTATACGAAATGCTGGCAATTTCACGTCCCCAAAATCCTCATCGCCTTTGCTCAGCGCTTTCCTCCTTTCCCACAATCTTTTGTCTCCTTACTTCATTCAACTCCTGGCAATCGCACTTTGTCCACCATTTCATCATGTATCCATTCCTTCTTCTCCTTCTCAATATCACCTGCAAACACACAACATTCACTTCTATCTCGAATTCTCTAATACAAAAAACAAATACAAACTACCAACTACATCACCAACCCTTATAGCCTTATACCTCTCACTCGCTTCTTTTCATAATCAGGCACCTTCTGCCATACATACCCTAGGATTATTCCAATCTATTATACCATCAAATACATGAGCAACCCTTTTCACTCTAACTGCATCATAAACCATCAACCAGAAAACATGCTGATTCTGGGCCGACATCCCCAAAACCCCCCTGAAAACATTCCGGGCCTTCCCATTCCAACCTACTTTCACATTTACTACTTCATCCGTCTTCAAGGCTCTATCCTCTAAACAAACTTTTCCACACCTTTCACCAATTTCACATCTACATTCCCAACTCATTCACATGCATATGACATTTCCCATCCTTATTCACCTTCTCTATCATCCTTCGATCAGGATGAATAACTATCTCATTCACACTCAAAAACTTATAATCCCATAACACATCATTACTTTTCGGCCTACTATCAAATCACATAAAACTCACTCTCCTCCATGCCTATTCCTCCAATTTTAACGCTCTCTCTAAATTTAACCCTACATCACATAACATGTCTGTCAGACCGTAAATATTTTTTAAAAAAAAATTTACAATATGATACTTTCTGAGAGTTTGAAATTGGTCCCAAAAAATTCTACGTATTCAATTTGTAAAAGCATAAATGAATAGGGAAATAATGCAAATATACAATGAAAATTATAAAAAGCAAAAAAAATGGCAATAATTATTTTATAAAAATTTCTTAAAATGGCGGTCTACTGGACATAAGAAAACCGTTAATGAAATGTTTTAAAGATATGTGTTCTAGGGTTAATTTCCACAGGTACCATCATATTGCTAATCCCCTTGATATGCCCTCTACCTACTTCTTTCTGATCCTCCCTTATTTTAATCCTATCATAAACACCTTTCACTACACTAACCATACACCCAGTATCAATTAAAGCTCAGACCTCAATACCTCCACAATAAACCTTAATACTCAGACATTCATTCACAGGACCGACCGAAAACACATCAACACTTACATCTTCTATCTGTGACAACCCAATTCCACCTGAGGGTTCACCAGCTGCAACTCGTTTCCCAGATTGATTATCCTTACCTGATTATTTACAGAGCTCACCCCTGCCTCACTCACTTTTACATTCCTATTAATACCAACAGCCTGACTACTAACCGCTTGAACCGGACTACTACCACCATTACCAATACTTAGCAAACCAGGATTAACCTGACCTCCCCCTTCTGGTTGCCTCACACTCCAACACATTCCAGCCACATGCCCTATTTTCCCACATTTTGTACAAGTATTTCTAGGGGACCTACACATCCTAGAAAAATGACCCTCGATACCACAGTTTCCACATATTGATTGCCTCACTCTTACTCTTACTCCCTGTGGACAATCACACACCCAATGATCTACACCTCTGCATCTCCTACACCCAGCCCTTTGCTGGTCCGTGCAGTTCATGGCCAAATGACCCACTTGCCCACAACTAAAACGAGCACCAGATGCCCATCTGCACTCTGAAATCATATGACCCATTTTTCCACAACGGAAACACTTCATATCCCTATTTACGTTCACCACATTCTCTTGATTTTCTCGACCTCTAATCCCTTGACCTTGACCTTGACTATAACCACCATCATTTCCTCTCACATTCACATTTCCACCTACTTGTCGACCAGCAAAATTATTCACACCTCCCACATTCACCTGTCTTTCATCACCTCCGAAACCATAAAAATCTTCTAGAAATTTCACCATCACTTCGTAGAGGTTTGCTTTTAGAGCATCTCTATATGATTGATACTGAGGGGGTGGTGAAGCCCTTTCATTCACATTCCATTCCCTACCACTATACACCTCTCTACGTTCATTCTCCTCTCACTCTCCTTCAAACTCCCTATCTTCTATGATTTCCAAAACATCTTCCCAGGTCAATCGCTCTCCTGCCCATCTCATTTTCTCTTTCCTTCTCAAGTTCACATACTCCGCCACCGAGGTCGGAACAGTCTCTAAAAACTTCTTCAACAATCTCTTATTCCCATCCATATCATCCCCAAACTTTTTTCTCGCCAAGGTTTCCAATTGGTGTGCATACATGTCAATCCTTTCATTCTTTCCTCGCCTAGCCTTATCAAAATCATTCACCTTTCTATACTTCACTCTCCCTTCACTCATGACCTGGTCCATTATTCTCTTTTTCACCACTTCATACTTTGGCTCACCCACAGCTGACAGCCTTATAATAAATACAACATTCGCCCCTCTAAAAATTCTCCCAACTCTTTCACCCAAAACCTTATTCTCATCAAAGACTTCTCCCTACAATTAAAACCCTCATATTCCGCTAAAAAAAACTCCTTCAAACCTCCTTTTGCTGCCATACACATTAAATTTAGTAAATTTTTGGAAAATGCTTGAATCAGCACACTCCTTTTCACTTTACGATCAGACTCAGAACCAGATCCCCTCCCATTTCCCAGTCTCATTCATCTTGTCTTCTCCTGAACTACTATATTAGGAATCAATACTTTTACTCTTCATTTTAATTCGCCTTTCATGCCTCCTGTTCTTTGATGTCTTTTTCTTCTTTTTGTCCTTTTTCTCATTCTTCTCATTCATTACCAGTAACTCATGCTTCTCTCCAGCCCCATCATCCTCACTCACATAACTTAACTCATCATCCTTGTTCATCACTTTCTCGTCCTTCTTTACATCTACTCTCTCATCCTTTTTTCTTTTTACATCTACTACCTTTGGAGTAGAGGTAACCCTTTTTCGGGTTCCATTCATTCCAATCCCTCCAATCCCATCAGCAAACCTCTTATTCATCATTTTCCTCTATATTAGTAGCCATTTTCTCCTCCATTCTCTCTTTTATTCGCCTCTCCATGTCCTCCATCCCCTTCTGCATTTCTTGCATTTCCGCTATCAGTTCTTCATTCTCTTTTTCCTTTTTTTGCAGAGCCTCCTTATACCTTTCCAACTCCACCCGTATTTCCTCAATTGTGGCCATTTTTGCACTACTACTTTAATCTACTTTCTACTCTACTACATTACACTACGCCCCCTAACCTATCCTTCGAGAAAGCCCCACGTTGGGCGCCACAAATATGTAACAGATTTTCCTTTTCTAAAAAAATCTTAACTACAATAATCTAAATATTAATTTGTTGTGTGGCTATCTTCCAGGATAAATAAAGGAGATACAAATAACATACCGGTACCCATACAAGTTAAATTTATTACCAAAAAAATAAAAAAATACACTATCCATACTGATTATATTTATCACACCACACAATTATTAATTAATTATTCCACAATAATGACTTAGACATGAATATAACCCTTAATCTACCAGGTATTCCAATACCCCTTACTAAAGTATCCCACTACCAATTCCACCACCAGGTATTACAATATACCATACCTACAACTACAACATATAAATTTTATAAAAAATATAATAAACAATATATTCAATAAAAATTTAAATATACAAAATTGTCAATTATTAAATATTTTAGTTCCAATAGTTTTTTTCAATTCAATACTGTCACTAATTGTTCAAACTTTTGTTATCACTTTGGTAGCTACCTATTTTGTATTTTGGTACCAATAGTTTTAAAGGTTTCTCACGTATTATGGTACCGGTTATGGTACCTACACTCTTTATTTAAATTTTGTGTGTTATTCTCAAATGTTTTATTTCCAAGTTTTATTTCTTATTTATGGTACCACTACACAATTTATTTAAGTTTTCCTTTCAAATTTTTAAATGTTTTTCTAATTTTAAAAAATGTTTTCTTTTCACTCTTCTTTGTAATGTTCACATTATTTTTTTTTTTTTATTATTTAAATTTCCGTTTATCTTTATTTTCAATTATGACTTTCAATTTTCATCCTTTTATTTTAATTTTCCAAAAATCAATCAGGTCTGTATTATCCACCTTTAAAATCTATGTAGAACACAGTTCAATTACTACAGTCTCTTTTTTTTTTTTTTTTCTCTTTAATGTACTCTTTATTTTTCGGTATCCAAGTACCACAATATTTGGAATACAGCTTCCACTAAAAAGCAATCCAGCCACAGAAGAACTGGTCACATCAAGAATAAAGTAAAAAAAAAAACTGAAATGAAACAAAAATAAACATCCTAACATGACAACAATAATATATAGAAAAAAAATGAAAATAATAAGGTAAATGAAGATAATAAGGTAAATAATAAATAAACAAATTCTAACAAGACAACAATAAAAAATGAATTATCTAAGTATTAAATAAGTAATTAAAATATCATAAATTAAGCAATCAATATCATTAAGTAAATTACTATCAAATTTTAACATTAACATTATAACTTACTCATTAATCATATTCAAATCAATTCAAAACTCTAAAATAGTCAATCATTTAAGGTTAAAAAAATGCCAGAATTTAAAATTTCAACTATTTAAATTAAAATTTATAATAAGAAAAAATTCAAACAAAAAAAATAATTAGTGGCTACCAGGCCAATGTTGTTATTAACCAGTTTATTTCAATTTCTAAATTCCGAAGTTAGCCCAGAAACCTTCACCTTTGCGTCAGTACCAATACCAATACTCCAACCCTATAACAAAGCACAAGACTGCTATAGTACCAATAATACTCATAATGGTAGTAGTAATAATAATAAAAATTAACAATAAGAATGACAATGCGAACAGTAAAAAACCCTTTAATCAGTACCTGCAACCAAAGAAGGATTCCACATCCGAAAGAAAAGGGTTTCACAGAACTATCATCCTCTTCACCAATCTACAGGATCCTATCAATCAACGAATTTTACCAAAACCTCTACCTGGCTTCACTTCAAACCTTCAGAATTCTCAAAATCTCAAAAAATATTAATTAATACTTCCTTCGGAAAGGAAAAAATATATACATGAAAAATCAAGTAAATACACTCATCTACAATCATTCACTTTCATACGAAGAAAAGTGATGGATGTTGCGAAACCAAGGAATAAGAAGGTAATAAAGACCTGTTGAAAAAAAGAAACTACTCACTACTGAAGTCGTCAGAACACCCATCACTCATAAACACAATTATTCTCCCCCTTCATAACTCCCTCATACATGACAAAATTAAAAATACCCCAAATTAAATGATACAAAATAAAAAAACTACCACTAAGGGCAGCTGACCACATCCTCACCTCGATATCCCTACTAAGTTTTTTCCTAACACTTTCCTCCTTTCTCAATCCTCCTTTCCCAACTCAAATACCAAATCTTTCAATTCATTCACATTTTCACTCAGTCTTGCAATCTTTTTCCTTACAGCACATTTTCTGCATTCAAAACACAAATGATAGATTCTCAAGCTCAACATCATCAAATCAACCCATTCATAAAAAATCACTCCCCCAAGAGGATACCACCAACAAACCTGGTGCAATGATCATACCCTCCCTGCCCTAACCCAAACACCTAGCCATCACCTCCAATATGTTACCACTGTGAACAATCTGGACACCTTAACAACCAATGTCTATTTAATCCATACTGCCACATGTTACCCAATACCATATGAGGTTCAACCCCAAATTGCCAAAACTCAAATTAGACCCCAGAAACCTGAACTTTTTGTAAAACACGCTAGATAACCCAGCAAATCGAAGATATTGGAAAAAGAATTTGGAAATCAAGCAGAATACATTGCCCACAATATAAAGGAGTCTGACAACACTACCAATCTCACCCACAACAAGTACAACTTCCACATTACAACCATGGAACATACCAAAATCAAACCACCCCTACACCATTCAATCTCAAAAATTGGGATTTCCAGAAAAGTCATTTTCAAAACACCAACTTCATTTCCTCACATCTTCCAGAAGAAGAACCAAATCCTTATTCAACACAAGAAATTCACGTTACCTCCAGATGATGATTACTTCCCAGGTAGACACCAACAAGCCCCACAATTACCTTCCAATTATCTGCAACAACCAACCCACCAACACGACCAGGAAAATTTTTAGAAAATGAGATTTTGGCCCAGCACTCAGCTCAATCTCCCACTCTCAAGAGAGTGCAACCCTTACATCAAAGATTAATAATGATAATAATATAACTAGGGACCGACCGGGGCGGGAATTTTGCCGGGGCCGGGGCTGCTCTAATTTAGCCGGGGCCGGGGCCGGGCCGGTAGCTAAAATTAGAAATGTAGTCAAAAACACTGAAAGTCTTAAAACTTAGGATGAAATTAAATATAATTTCAAGTAATTAAACTTAATTTAAATTGTATAAAAAATGGAAGACAAGTTCATTTTCAATTTACAATTAAAATATTTTCGAAAGAAATTTTTAAAAACATTAATTGATTTTCTAAGAATAATTGTATTAAGAAGGTATTATATATTTATATATATATATATATATATATATATATATATAATATATTATAAGAAGTATATATATATATATATATAAAATAATATATATATATGATATATTTAAAGGAATATTATTTGTCGTACGTGAGTATTTACTTTAGAGAGGAAGCGCCATGGATTCTTTTTGTTGTATTAATGCTTTAGAGCGTCGACGTGCGAGTTTATTACTTAAATGTACACAAATTAAAAATATTGTTAAAGACACTTTTTTTAATGAAATAATTTTTAAAAAAGGAAACTAATTTTCGTCCCGACACGCGAGACCTCTTCAGGCTAAGGGACTGATTTCTTCTGATTCTTCATCAGCTTCCAAGGTGTTTCAGGTTCGGGTCTGCTATTTCTCATTGTGTTTTGAAATAATTAGTTTTCAAATGGAGTTTTAAAGTCTCCTCTGTTCTTCAACGGAGATGCTTTATTGTAGCTGTTACTGATTATAAATTGCAAAAGGATTCCATGATTTTGGCCTTCCCCATTAATATTTCTGATATCTTTATATTGTTGAAAGATAAGAGAATGCCTGTTTTACGCCTAGGCTTGATTAAGAGCTGAATTTATGCCGGTCCTTGTGCAGTCATCTGTATGATTGATTTTTTCTTCTTGCAAATCTATGGTTTCACCCTATATATGTTGTATTGCAAGTATTGCAGGGATGTGAGTATATAGCAGCTTGGGGAGACAGATTTTCTTTCGTTTGGGGGGTTTTGAGAATGTTTTTTTAAGGTGATGTTATCTGATGGAATTGAGAGTAATATTTTTGGAATATTTTTTTAACGAATATAATGGTTATTGAGGAATTGGTAAAAAGGAGAGGGTGCTGTTATTTTTCGGGGGAACAGTGCTATAGTACCTCTTTTTTGCTGTGTTAAATGCTTGGTGATGAAAAACTCAGGATAGTAAAAGTGATTTGAAAGCTATTGTGCAGAGTGATTTAGTTTCTTGTGCTAGAAGAGAGGGAGAGCATATACAGGCACAGAAAAATAGAGATGACAGAAAAGCTAATTTTGTGTTGCGGAATGAGTAGATACCAATGTATATAGTTTGGTGCTTATGTTGGTTTCGTATATATAGTAAATTTGCAAGATTGTTATCCATGTGATTAAGGAGTCGAGAAGGGATTAGATGTGGAAGGGCATTCGTATCGTATTCTATACTGAACTGAAGGTGAATGGAGAGTGAATATAGTTTAGGACATCATAGGGTTGGTTTGTGAGGGAGTGAGACAAAAATGTCATCTACATATCTAATCCATAAACTATTGTTTAATAAAGTTTGGGGTAAAATATGATAATTCTGTTAGTTCCATATATATTTACTGAGTATGGGAGACAGTGGGGATCCCATACTCAGGCCGAAAGTTTGTTTGTAATATTTGTCATTAAAATGAAAGAATGTATGTTGTAAGACTTATTGGCCTTCCCGTTTCATAGATTAAAACCAGCTCACTTAACAAGTCATATATTAAAACAGCTCATCAATATCAACAATATAAAGGATGATCAGAAATATCAATTCCACGAGTCTGATCGCAAAAATCACTGGAATCGGAAAGAGGTGTCATTCAGGAAAAGTATCAATAAGCATCCCGGTGGAAGTAAGATATATTTTTATACAAAAATTGAGATATCTGAGAAACATCAAAATATTTCAACACCACCATGAAGAAAATAGCAGACCAAACTGAAACACACTTGAACTATGAAGATCAAGAATGAATCCAGTCCCTTAGATGAAGAGTTCTCGCGTTAGGGAGAGTTGAATGAAAGAAACCCGGATAGTTAACTGTTAACAGAGGTCCCCAAACCACCCGATAAATTTAGAAAGTGAGATCAGAAACTAAGACAGCGTCGAAGATCAGAGACTAAAAGGAACTGTCAGTAAAGATTAATGGATTAATTCTAATCAAAGCCGCGAGAGGAGCAGAGAGAAAATGAACTGCTTGGAGGCATTTGCATAGGTGCGCGACTAGGTGTTATAGGTAGCTGAAAAATACTAAACTAAATTATATTATCTACCTACACCGCTGTTAAGGTAGAATTAGTGTATCCCAACGGGTAACTACCCTTATTACCTTTGAACAACTGCATTTGGGCCTCGCCAAAAATGAAGCACGTTCGCCATATAATTTTAGTTAGTGATGCTGACGATCCTCCTTGAAGAGAGCAAGGCAGATTTGAGGAATCCGGGGAATAAAAGCAAAAAACGTTTAAAAAAACATACGTTTATTATAAATAAGGGGAGGACTTAATCTAAATGCGCGTTGTCTATTTCGTGAGTTCTGTTGATCCATCGTGTGTTCAGACCCAAAACCTAAGATCGATAGAGTTGAAGTCGTAAGCGTCGAGTTTACAGTAGAATTCCCATTCAATCAAGGTTTCAAGAGAGATATTTTACAAAAAGAACAAGAACTGAGTGTGTGGGTAGTAAAGGATGCAATAGATTAAAAGATCCACTTAAACTTCTTGGTCGATGAAGCAGCACTCCCAGTGCTGAATTGAAAAGTCTGCTGGAGGTTGTAAAAGAACCAAGTTGTGATGGAGACGTAATTAAACGCCCAGCTGGAAAACGAGCAGTAAGTCCCAGCACTAAAATGGAATAAACTGGAGGCGATCAGCCCCAGTACTAGAACCTGAGAAATATAAAAGTAGGCATATTGTAAAAAGTTGTGCTCCATGACAGAAAACATAAAAAAGGATATAAAGCATGGCTTCAACTCACCCTTGGGGATTGTTAGACCTTCCACAAGGGTTGTTTGAAGAGTCTTGAGGAAGACCGGAGAACTGCTGATGAACTGCTGTGAAAATAGAGAAGCCATAAGCCAAACCATACAGAAATCTCAAATGGAGCACACACACCTCTAAAATTATAAAGACATTAAGTGTATGAACATAGTAAAAGTAAGATCTTACTTTTACTGAGGTGTAAATTCCTTGTCCACAAGGAATCCAGAGAGATTGACGGAGATGTGGTGAAGGGACAAAAATAAATGTGGTCCACGACAAAAATAAATGTGGTCCACTTCACAAAATAATATAAATATATCTGAAATTGCCTACGTACTTATATAATTTCCTAAAAAACAGTAGATTAGTAGATTGGGGAAAAAGTTCTGATTTGGCAAAACACAAAAGCATACAAATAAGAATAAATCTTAAATCTAAAAATACACCAAATATATTGGTGATGGACATATTCAAATAGAGTAGGAGTTACTGTGACAGCAACCCTACATCTCCCCGCACTAAAATTACGCCCCCACTCAAATTCTTATAATGATCTGAACAAAATGTTAATAAGTGGTAGGCGGCGAGGAGATGGGATTAACCGAAAAATGATGGAAAATCAAAAGAACTGATTACATCCTTATCCACACACAACCAGAAAACCAAAATTTTGAGAAACGGAAAACTGAAATATTGACAGAGCAATATAATATATACAAATATTTACACTGACAACTGTTGTCTGTTCTGTTCTGTTTACTGAAGAGAAGGAAGAAAACGTGACTGACGGGATTGAAGCACGAGTTCCTCTTCTTCGATAAATTTTTTTATCGAGTTTAAAATTAGGGAACGTCTATGATCTGATAGGGAACCATAATCATACCTCTCCAACATCATCCGCATTTCCAACCGGATTTGGTCATGTTGTTGCTGGTCGACCCCACCCAGCTGAGAACGGTATATGATAATATGGTTGCGTAGACGATGAAAACAGACGGTTAGATCGACAGATGAACTCTGAGGCGTTGAATGGGAACTCCGACTGCTGGAAGTTGTATAGGCTGGAAACGGAGCTGTAAGGCCACATGACCAGAAAGACTGATGAGGCCAATCCAGTGAAAAGGACCGCACCCAACCGCCTCTCGATGTTGGATAAAGTTCGAGAAGTAGACGGTCGAGGTGGGTCATTTGCGGATTGGATTGGTTGTCTCCTTTCCTCGCTTCTAGTAGAGGTCGAAGTAGATGGTAGATGGCTAGTTCGTGAGTGAACAGAAGGCCGTGGACGAGTAGGACGGGAAAGAGCGTGGGAAGTGAAAAAACTCTTATATTTCCGCATGAACTGTTCCAGGAACAAACGATTGGCATGTAACCCATCATATAGCATCGGAGATTGAAGAAACATCTGTTTTTTCTTAATGTATCTGAGATGTGGGGTGTTTTTATACTCCGGCGTGCCTCGTTTGGTTCCATAATAGTAATTAAAAACCTCACTAGTAGTTTTATCAGTCCACTTATATCGAAAATATGCCAAGTCTTCAAACAGGACGAAGGATCTGATAGAGTGTTCTCTCATTGACCGAGGGGACATGGAGTCATCATCTTGAAGTGCATCGGCAAAAGCTGTCACCCCATGCTTCGTGATCCACTTTTGGTGAAAGACGTACATGTCTTAACTGGAGGAATCATTGAGGTAAAACTTTGACCCTCGGATTTTTCTTTTGGCATATTTCGTGATCTGATCCATGATGTTGGGTACACCCTCGACTGTAAAGTTGACCACTGGCTCAAAGACTGTTGCTGTTTTATCTCCATTGGAAATGGATTTCTTTTGCCACGCCAAGGGTGTAAGTGCCCATATCAGGATGAAGTCAACGTCGGGTTTCATGAGGGTTTCAATATAGGGAGGACAGTCGTGGATAGTCCGACCCGAACCATAATCCACCCTTACATGAAGGTTAAATTGATCTCTGAGCAGCTTCTTCTCTCGGCGGAGCAACTCCAATTCGCTGGCTCCAACTGCTAAGAGAGTCCTCATACTGCAAAGAGAATTACAGGGCTTATATGCATCCGTGTGAGTGATACATAATAATAAAGTATAAACTTGTTCCTTCTACAAATATTTAAAATTAAAATGTAATATTTAACAAGTCAGCTATAAATAATTATTTCATTTAAATACGATTTAATAAATTTCTAAGTTAAATAAAATAAGTCAATTTACTAAGCTATATGCTTAACTTTGCTTTGCAATTATAAAGCTGATATAATAATATTAATTATTTTTCAAGAATATAATAATAATAATATAATAATATTAATTATTTTTCAAGATTAAGAATTGAATTGAATTATAAAGCAATTATAATGTTTAAATCATTTTTCAAATTTTTAAATTAATGAAATTAATATGCACATAATAAGTGTCGGTGTATCAAATTGAAAAATGGGTTGAGTAACCAAAGAACATAACAGTTGTTGGCTTATCATAATTGTCGTTGAATACCACGAGGGCAATCTTCAACTCTGTGAACTGTGTTTTATGCAAATATGTCCTTAAAATTAGCCTAAAGGGGGAAAATTTTAATTTTTACATTTTATTTCAGTTTTAATAAATATTAAAAATATTAAATTAAAAATAATAATAATAATAAATTTCTACAACCAACAACAACGTTCTGATAGATTTATAGGCAAGTATTCAGTGAGGCTGAGATGAATGTAAGAAAGATTTTACAGTGTCACTGAATTTGTCTGCATCTAATGTAATGAAAAAGAGATGAAATGAGTGCATGTAATTCGCATCCGCATTAATAATACATCCTCAAAACATCCGCATGTTTCTGCATTAACCGCATGCCATCCTGCAAATTCCACCCTGTACCACCCCATGATCATTCCCTCCCAGAACTCACAAAAACTTCCGTTGCGGCCTTGGTGAGTCACGCATGTTAGTCGGTGCTCTGTGTGTTTTGTCCACGCTGGGGGAATTATGTTTCCTGTTTGAACCAGAGGCCTGTGGTGATTTGTTTTTTCTGTTATTTGTGGGTGACCTCTGTGTCCTTTGTGTATTGCGCGGTGGTGTCCTTTGAGTACAATTAATTCCAGCATGTGGGCCCCGACAAAACGGACACACTTTACCAGAATTTAAAGGTTTTGTACGTGGAGGGGATCTGATAGACCTGCATTCATTCCTTACATGCCCCCTCTTTCGACAATAACTGCATATCCCTAAATACTTGTAACATTCATCCATCACGTGGCCCAACATTCTCACAAATCTGTTTATGTCTTTGTGTTTCTGCTTTAGTGTTCTCGTGTCTGTGTAAGTGTGTAAGTGCTTTGGGTCTGATTACGTCTGTTATTGGATGCAGGATTAAGTACTTGATTTTATTGTGAACGTGTATTCTGTGGGCGGTATGTTTGTTTTATGGTGGTGTGGCTGTGCATGTTGGCGATTGTAAACACCTCCGGACCAAACCTGATAATGACATTCTATTCTGATGTCTGTCTAAAGTCTTGTTAGGTTGCATCCGAAGACACGATAAACCGGCTGTTAGAAGAAGCGGCTACATTCTTCCCTTTTTCGTAGTCTCTGATGTAGGTGTCAGCAAGGCTTATTTTTCGCCATGGCACACGGATATTACTATCTTCTTCTTGCTATGTGATATATTCTGTTATCCGTTTCTCGACGTAAGGAGGAAGACTCAGAAGGAAAGCTGTACGTAGAGAATCATGTTCTCTCATGTCTAGCCCACGATAGGCTTTCTTTGCGAGATGTTCCAGGCGAAGAGCGTACATCGGACGCTTTCACCGGGAGTCCTGTAAGCTGAATGATAAGCATTGAGCTATGTGCATCTTTCCTTTGCTCCTCTTGCTGTACCATGTAAAAGGTGTTGCTTTACATGAACTGTAGTTCCTGTTTCCATTCTTTAAATTAATAAGTTGTAGCAGCTGCGAAAGAACGAACCTTCGAGGGCTTGCCTGCCGTAGTAGCCGTTAACCATTGTATGAGGTTGCATTTGGTAGTTAAATGAGCAAATACTGCTCAAATCAGCGAAATTAACTAACCAAATCTTGATCAGCCTCATACTTGAATTTCCCTGGCTCAACCACTTGAAACTTCCGAGAGTTCTTGGCTGATTTCGTGTCTAAGTAGAGATAGATGGGACATTAGCAGCAGTATTGACGCTCCAAAAATGGCCCAATCCTACTGGGGGCAGAATCGCTACAGTCGCTTGTCGGGCGCGAAAAATTCAGCTTTCCTTTTGAAAATTTATTTCATAAAAGAAAAAGTGTCTTTATTGCAATGTTTTTAATTTTTGTACATTTTAAGTAAATATTTTCTGCAAACGCACACAAAGCATAACACTAAAAAAGAATCAAGGGCTTCCTCTCTAAAAGGTATATATTATAATATAATATAGTATAGTATATAGTATATATATATATACGATATAATTATATACTACTATATATATATTAGTATATATATATATTATATAATATAATATATATATATATAAAAATATAAGTAATAGTATAATAGGTATATATATAATAATATATATATATATATATATATATATATATAATATATATATATATAATATAATATATATATATAATATATATATATATAATATAATATATATATATATATAATATAATATATATATATATATAATATAATATATATATATATATAATATAATATATATATATATATAATATAATATATATATATATAATATAATATCGTGTGATATATCAAATCGAAATTTTTATGTTAAAAACTCGTAAAAATTAGTACAATTTGGCTTCAATTTTAATTTGAAATCATAGTAAATACAAAAAAAAAATGATTATATTTAGGTATGTTTATATATTTTGCATCAATTTATAACAAAGGAGTAATGGAATTAAAATATATTTTTTTATTTTGTTTGATTTAACCCTCTATTATTTAGTGTAAATTTACAGTTAACCCCGGTAGAAAACCCCGGTTTTTCCTGATTTTTGGCCGGGGCCGGGGTCACTAAAAATGGCCGGGGTTGGCCGGGGCCCTGGTCGGTTCCTAAATGTAACTAACTGCATGCAACTATGATAATTTTAAGGACTTCAATAAATTTTATAATTTTCATCTTATTACAACAAATAGGGATAATATTCTTAATCTTAGCAATAATGATAATTTCAAATGCATTAATATAAATTATGCTACTCGCACTCATAACAAATCTTCAAAGCACATCTCAATTTATAAATCAAGGCCCCTTCTCTCTGCATACACCCGCATCTCACCTCGCTCATCATTTAGTACCATCTCAACCAATCCTTTCAATCACATTAATAGAAACACAAAAAACTCAAACATATAACAAACAGGAATCAAATCCCACTTACCTCGCATTCAATGCAACTTCCCCTACCTCAACACTTAATCTTCCACAATCCCTCAACCCAACAACATAGTGGGCCCAACATATTTCTTAGAGGCTCCAGTAACCTTCAACAATTGTATATTATAACACAAATCACTTCTAGATACAGGCTCTAATGGGTCTTTATGCAAACTTTCCATCTCTCACAACCTCCAACACACACTCAACACCCACATTTCATTGCACAAATGTAACATTCAACTCAATCAGTCACAGGTTCAACCTTTTCTCAACTAGGCACCATCAATTTAAATATACACATTGCAACTTCACCTTTTTCAGTTACTTTCATGGTAGTCTACAATTCACTCTGCTCCTTTCAATCAGACTTCTTATTAGGCACAAACGTCTTCAGTAATACTCCCAAACTCCTTGATTTAAAAAATTCTGTGTTGGTTGTTGACTTACATAACATACCTACCTTCACCCATTACTAACTCATCCTATTCATTCTCATTCCTCACACAAAACTCTCATCTCTCACACTCTCATCTCCTCCGCTACAACAGAATACCACTCATTTGTTCATGCAAATCCGCAAAGAACCCTAGGGCTTGCCAATAACTTACCCTATGTACTATACACAAAGTCTAAAACTTGCTCATGCAAATCCACAAAGCACCCTAGGACTTGTCATTAACTACATATTATACACAAAGTCTACAACTAAAAAAAATAAATAAATAGGAGTGAAGGTGGTGTATTTATAGAGAGAAGGACTAGTGGTGAAACATAGGTCAAGTGCGTTCAAGATTTGGTTGGGACGATCTGGAATGTGTGTGGGTTCTTTAATTAGTGCAGATCGGTTGAGAATGCTAAATGATTCAGCCTTCTCCCCACCTTAATCAGTATTAGAGGACCCCAACCATTCAATGTTGTGTACAATGAAATGCCAAAAATATTAAAGGAATGGAGACCATGAACCCAACTATTCAGTGTTGTGGACATTGAAGGTCCCCAAAAATAGAGCGACCTCAGTATTTGGATGAGAAGATATAACAGTCTCGTGAGAAGTAGTAAGATATTCAAAAAAAGGCGTGAAAATCTGTTCTGTTAGCGAGAACAGTAAGCAAGAAGCACAAAGAGTAATTATAGAGAAGGAAGAAGATTTTAAAGCCACAGAACATCGAAGGGTAGTAAGAGATTCAGGTCTTGAAGACGTTTATAGGATGTTTGTTTACATAGCACGAGTACTCCACCCTTTAGACGGAAATTATAAAATGTTATAGTGGTTGGATATGTTAAACGAGTTTAGAGGATGAATTCTTAAGGCGGCCACACACATGCGTAAATTAGGTTAGAATTAGAGAGTGGGATTCCACGATGCAGAGTTAGAGAGTAAAGCCGCGGATGGTTGGTTGAAGTCATTAGGAAAGCCTGCACCACGCCAAATCTGCCATCACACAGCACACACAACCACACAGCCACAAATATAATAATAATAGATAATATATATATAGTAGATAAATACCTACGGAGCTGATACGAATATATAGGTATACTATATATATTATATATAATATAGGGTATATTATATATATATTAATATATATATATATTAATATATACTATATAGTAATATATATATATATATATATATATATATATATATATATACACACAGGTGACAAGGCTAGCAACCCAGTTCCATAAGGTTCTGTTCTATTTACTACCCTCCCTCCACTTTTCAGTAGTAAATATTTCACCACCTATCCACTCTTCATTATTCCTTTCATTTCATAAAGTCAGATTCCCAAATCCATTAGCGTCTATAACCTTTGGCCTGACGCGGTAACTCTTTTAAGCAGGCTGACAGAGCTGTTAAGTATTTTTGCCTATTTATTGCGCTACAGTGTTTACAATTTCCTGGCTCCCGACTCCAGCTCCTTCACAGTAGGAAAATTTTTTTTTTTTTTTTTTTGCTCCAGTCCCACAAAAAAACAAAAACAAAAAATCAACACTGAAATCAGGTTCTTTTGAAAACCATACAGCTCCAACTCTAGGCTCAGCGACCCTTCTTTTGATCAGCTGATCCCTGATCTCTTGTATTTATAACAGGGAATGTGAAAACATGGTTGTTTTCAAGTCTCATAGCTTTAATTCATTTAATATTTTTGGCATTTCATTTTCTCGTAATCTTTTTTGGAAAGATTACATTGTTCTCTGGCTTCTCTTTCTGCACAAGCTTCTACGAAGTCTTTACACCACCCCATTGCTTGTTCTGTATTAAGGGATCTACTTATGGAACTTTCATCACAAATCTGTAGTGGTTCTACTCATACAGTTCTTGAAATTTTAAGTTGAGTCTAGAACTTTTTGCCATATCAACTCTCACATTCTCCACTCTATCTCTATTCATCAATTTGTTGAATCATTTTCCTTACAATTTTACAGTGGGCACTGCTCTTCCGAACTATCTAATCACTTTAGAACATGTGTGATCCATCGTGGCATACAAATATCATCCTTTTTCTATTCTGCTTGACCCCACACTTAACTGTTATGCTCATTCTTTTGTGTACAGCCTGGAATACTCTTCCTTCTATTTCCACCATTTGCTTTGACTTCGTTGCTATGTATTAGGACATGCCAGCCTTTGATTCGTGTCTTCATTCTGTTTTCCCCTTTTTTTATAAATATTATGCTGTTTTTTTTTTGTTTTTGTTTTTTTGTTTTTTTTTATCACCAGATGAGTTTGTATTTAATTTTAAAGGTTTGGTTTGGTTTGGACCATGTTTTAAATAATTTTTAGTGTGACTGAATGATCAAACTGGTGGTTTAAAACGTTCAGAACCTTTTTAGGTTACTTGCTTATTGAGTGATGCTGGGTCCGGGGGTCCAATTCAGAAAAACGGAAACTGAGGCAAGTTGCTTGAATTTTTCAG
>JABUQX010051379.1:0-43394 GCA_015478945.1 Trachelipus rathkii | reverse complement strand
TATATAAATTTATATTTATATATAATATATTATAAATCTTATAATACATATATATATAGTATAATAATATATATAATACTATAAATAATATTAATATATATATATATATACTTATATAATAATTATATATTATATACAATATAATATATAATATATAACTATTATAATATATCTATACTATATATATATATATATATTATATATATATATATATATTATATATATATATAATATAATTAATATATTATATTAATATATTAATATATATCATTATATTTAAATTATAATATTATATATATATATATATATAATAAAATGTAATATATATATATATATAATAATATTTATAATATATATATGATATATATAGTTATATTATAATATATATATAACTATATTATATATATATTATGATATAAATATATATAATTATATATATAATATATATGATAATAGTATATATATATATATATATTATATATATATATATATATATATATCTTTCTTTTTTTTTTCTTTTTTTTTTATTCCTCCTTTTGCAAACAATACTGGTAAAAGGGTAGGTGCGTCGGTCATGGCATCGGAAAAGAAAAGCAGTAGAAAATATGCCAAAAAGTTCGAGGGAAAAGAAGCACAGCCTTTACCGCCCCCTCGTATCATTCAATTTAGTGGAACTCGCTTCACAGACAGAAAATCCACCCAGGCTTCATGGGGGACCGCGACGGACCCTCACTTATGGTTATAAATCGTCAATGTAAGGGTTCATCCCCTGGCACAAGGTGGGGCCACAACCATGCCCCCATACAACCAACCCCCGCCATTCACCTATTATGCACCTTTATTCCGCCCTCTGCCAAACTCACATTTCTCTCCTTCAGACATTCTTCACCGACTCAATCCACCTTCTTCTTTGGTCTAACAGCCGGTCGGTTTCTAGACATCACCACTAGTACATCCGCTTAACCAAAGGACTATCATTCATCCTTTCCATATAACCAGGTCGCAACATATGACCAAACATTCTCAACATACTTTCATTATTCTCTCATTACCCCTTTTTTTCACACCACACTCTCCAATAAGTTCATTCCTCATTTTATCAATCTTCTTACACACCTGGCATGCCCCTAAGATTGTCCATCCTGAACACATTGAACTTTAATCTATACTTCTTATTCCAGAACCATAGGTCTACTACATACAATAACACAGCGTAACAACATACCCTCACTGTAAGGACCCTAGCGCACTCAAGACTTAGTATTCTTTTACATTCACCAACGATTTAATTGCACAGCAAACCTTCCTACCATTCACAGCTTTCCTTTACTACACTCTGCATCATCATTTCCCCTCTCTTTCACCAACATTACCCTAAATATTTAAACTCAGACCACTTGTTCCAGCTGCTCAAAAATCTAAGCATAATTCACACTGAGGACTGTCCTCACTCACGACCATAAACCCTTACTCTTATCTACGTTTACTTTCAAACCCCTCCTTTTACACCACCCTGCCAAATCTCTCTACAATCCTCTCAAACTCGCTTTCAGATTCGCCACACAGATCCAAATCATCCGCAAGTATAACAGTAGGGCACCCTCACTCATCTCCATTCTCCATCATTCTAAACACCATTTCCTGCCCTCCCCACCTCGAATTCTCTTTCATAACCCCCATATACAAATTGAATAACAAGGAGACATAACACACGCTGTTAATCCTAAACCAGTCACCATTGACACCATTTATTCCACGCTTCACTATCACTATCGTCATACATACTTTTTGTTCTATTACATTCAAAAGCCTACCACCCAACACCATATATCACTAACACCTCGCCATTATAAATATATAATATATATATATATATATATAATAATATATATATATATGATATATATATATATATATATATATATATATATATATATATATAAGGAAAATTTTCTATAAAGGGTTTTTCACCCATAAATATTTAATTGAAAATGTCTGGCCAGGTAATAAATTGGAAATACCTCAAAACTACTAAAAAAATAAAATTTGAATCAGTAGCTTAAATTTTTTTTAATATCAAACAATTTTCTAAAATATGATTCGATTTTTAATAACTTACAAAATTACTTTTATTTTTTTTTACCTAATTTTAAACAGAATTGGTAACTATTTATTATAAAATAATTATTACCTTTTTTGTGTTTTTAACGTTTTTTATTGAATTTGGAAGAAAAAAACATTTTTTCAGATAACTTTTCGTGACATTTAATTAATTATAAAGTAATTAAAAAGAAATTTTAAATAAAAATGAAGTTAAGCTTGATTGGAATTTTAATACAAGGACTAACCTAACCTAAACTCAATATTTAAAATTTTCCTCTCTTACAAATTTATTTTTATACCAGTCAAAGATTTTAAAATGAATAGTTTTTTTTTTCAGGATGAAGGATATTTTACCAATTTGTGCTAAGTCTTTTCTTATTCTTGTGCAGACTGCCAAGCCCGTTATGTAGGCTAGGCAGGCTTAAAGCTGCAGCTATCTGGGTCTTTCATTTAGAACCTGAGAATTCTGTTATCGGGACCCATTCTATGGAGAGCTGTCATGACATCTCAAAGGAGAGCTTTATGGTGTTGACTCCGACGTCTGGTTTGCTTGAGCGAAGGGTTTTCGAGAGGTTGCATATTCATAATCCTAAGCCAGAACCTAACTCTGATGGATCGTCAATCAAGTTATTTTTGTTTTATTTTTAATTTTGGTTTTGATTTGATTTTATTTTATTTTATTTTTATTTTACAATCCTGTTTTAAACCACTGTTTACTTTAATTTATTGACACAATTGTGTCAAATATATATATTTTTTATACTTATTTTAAAAATGCATTAATACACAAACAATTAACCCTCCGAGAATTTGCAGTATAAACGGTTAATTTCATTATTATTTTACATTCCTCTTAATGTTATTTTAAGAACATTTAAGTATTATGTTACGGTGACGCACTTACTCAATGTGCTAAATGTGCGAGAGGCCATTATAACAAAATAATGTGCTTAAATTAAAAAAACATTATATATTATATATATATATATATAATATATATATATATAATATATATATTATATATATATATATATATATATATATATATATATATATATATATATATATATATATATATATATAATATATATAATATATATAATATATATATTATTATATATATATATATATTATATATATTTCATATTATATATACATTTTAATTATTATATTAATTATTTTTTATATAATTATATATTTATTAATATTACTTATGATATAATTATAATATATATATATATATATATATATATATATATATATATATATATATATATATATATATATATATATATGTCAATTAGAAATAAAATATTCCTATTTCAAGTATTTTCTATAGTTATAAATTTGATTTTTAAATTTAATCACGATCAATATTGCCTTTAAATATTTGGCAATAGGTTGAAAAGCAAACAAACAATGTCGAAAAATTTCTTAGTGTTGTAGGGATATAACTTGTTTTGACATTCAATACCTAAAATTTTGAAATATATGTAAACAAAAATTTTAAATTGCAACGAATATAAACTAACGCAAGTAAATTTAAGTATTATTTAAAAAGGATTATAAATAAAATTCTTAAATATTTTATAAAATTTTTGTTAAACGGAAAAATAATACAATAAAAAAATATTAATATATGAAAATATTTAAACATTAGAATTACATTATGATATTAAATAATTATTAGATTTGATAATATAGCAGTATATATATATAATATATAATATATATATATATATATATATATAATTTAATATATATATATATATATATATATATATATATATATATATATATCAAATAATAAATTGTAGAAGGTGAAGCTGCGTTTCTCGAAACAATGGAGTCATATCAGGAAATTTTACCAAAATCTCTTCTACTGGTATAGCAAGGGGCTGAAATCCCCCTTCTATCACATTAATAATTTCGTGAATGGTGGAGATATTTGTGAATATTTATTATCCACCAACATCACCTTGCATGCAGACTTTCAGGAAATGATGATATGTATAAATAAATTAAGTAATAAATAAACACAATATATATATATATATATATATATATATATATATATATATATATATATATATTATATAAATAGTATATATATATATATATAATTAATATATATATATATATATTATATATATTAATATATATATATATATATATATATATATTGATTCGAGTGTCATGGAGATTGGCCAAAGGAACCAGAAGTGAGATGAAAAAGAAGAGAAACACGTGAATGAATCTTGGAAAGAGGTTAAAAATCTTCAAGAATCATTCAAGTAGAGCTTCGAAAAGGTCTCAGAAGAGAATGTCTTTTGAGAAGAATTGTTATCCAAGGTTTAAAGTGAGAGAAACTGCTAAAGAAAATATAAAAAGTTGATATACATTCAGGTTTTTTGTTTTTTAAAAGTTTAAACATTAAACTATTTTGATTTCAAGCTCAATTGTTCCTTTGGCAAATATAATAAACAAAATTATATTTGCACATTAAGGAGGAAAGTTTAAAAGAAGAAAATAAATTGAAAACATTAATATGATGGCAACAACGATAGTTGGATATTCTCTAAAAAGTCGAATCTTGTAAAGAAAAATTTCTTCGTTCTGCTGGTAGGAAGAAACTAGAAACCTCTTATCTCTCTCTCTCTCTCTCTCTCTCTCTCTCTCTCTCTCTCTCTCTCTCTCTCTCTCTCTCTCTCTCTCTCTCTCCTCTCTCTCTCTCTCTCTCTCTTATTATATATATATATATATATATCATATATATATATAATATATATAATATATATATATATATATATATATATATATATATATATATATATATATATATATAAGTTTGAGAGAGAGAGAGAGAGAGAGAGAGAGAGAGAGAGAGAGAGAGAGAGAGAGAGAGAGAGAGAGAGAGAGAGAGAGAGAGAGAGAGAGAGAGAGAGAGAGAGAATATGATTTCCCCAGCAAGATCAGAAGATAAAGAAACATCAGAAATATTAAGAACGGAGGAAGAATTGAGTTATGCGTTTTTCGAATGGTTTGATTGTTATTCCCAAAGATTTCCAACGGCTTTTATAATAGGACATTGATTGCTATTAGTATATTTTTATGGAATATATTTAAGTTAAAGTTTTACAGCCTAATTGGGTTCATATTGTAACGTCATTGCAGGACTAAAGGGAAATGTGAGGAAATATTGCAATATTAGAATTTTCTTTTTTTATAAAACAAAATTCTAAAACGTAACGTTTTACCTTTTATCTGATGGTTGGGATATTTTATTTACTAAACTATATGATTTATTATTTACTAAATTCTCTTTTTAATTCTCCATTTCTTTAATAATAAATAAGTATTCCAAAGTAATTTCATTTCCCACCTCCATTAATGTAAATATTGAAAATTGAAAAATGACGAAATAACGAATAATTTCTTTTTTATTATGAGTGATCACATTCAAAAATACTTTTAATTAATTACAAAGAACAATACTTCTTCACTTTAGATTTTCAGAATTATACCAAATTTACTTTATAAAGTCAAGAATTTGTAAATAAATTTATTATTATTGTCGTTAAAATAAATTTATATCAAATTACACAAAATTTAAAGAAATTGTTAAATTAAATTAGAATTTTTAAATATATGGTAAACAATTATTTAATTAAAATTTAAATTTAAGAACTTTAGATAATAAAATAATAATAATAATAATAATAATAATAATAATAATAATAATAATAATAATAATAATAATAATAATAATAATAATAATAATAATAATAATAATAATAATAATAATAATAATAATAATAATAATAATAATAATAATAATAATTAATAATAATAATAATAATAATAATAATAATAATATTGTTAATTTTGCTTTTGACCTAATTCAAATGTTTCTCTTTCAATCCATAAAATGCTCTTTTTCAATCAAATCTCTTTCCATATTTCTTTGCCTGTTCTCAAAGTTTTGGGTCCAAAATTTGAGGTCTGTTGTCATTGCAGAGAGGTCACCGCACAGTTTAAAAGCTTTTCCTTTACCCAAAGACGAAATTTCCCATGAATTCTGATACTTTATATCAGTTATTTATCGTCCCTTAATGATCTTCCCTATTTTTATTTCCTTTTTATTTGGGAGTAGAGCGAGGTTTCATTTTGATTGATTTCCAATTAGAAGATAAAAGATATTCAACATGTGCTCATCAACATGTTCTAGGATGGAGCTGTTAACAAATTTACTCTAATAAATATTACCTTTGGCTTTCGCTCATTTCAAAATTTAAATTTTGGCAATTCAAAGTTGAGTTCAGTGAAAATTATTGAGTTCGAAGACGCTCCAATGAACCAAACTCTCAGTTTTTAAGAACACTGCTAAAGACTCCGAAGTTTCCGACATCTTAAGTTTTGGCTGCTCGGAGCAAAAGAAAAATTATTTGTCCGCTCCAGCTCCGAACCCCCGCAGTCAGCTCCAGGGCTTAGGAGCCGACCCAACACCAACGGATACAATAGATTTTACTACAGAAGTTCTTTTAAATTTTCAATTTTGATGGTATAACTAAATCAGAAATCTTTGCGTTCAGACATTAATCCGGACAAATTAATAAGACATGCTCCAAACATAATTGTTTTTTTAAAATTAAACATTTATGATCAAAAAAGCTTAATTACACAGTTATTTTACAAGGTTATCACTATTTCAAAGGAATATTTATATGTTTATTATTGAAAATTTATTGGATGTAAAAAATGCTTGTAAAATTTTGATAAATTAAAAATATTGATAAAAACAAACTATATGTATAAGTACAAAATTATATATATATATATATATATATATATATATATATATTATATAGTATATATATATATATATATATAGTAATATATATAATATATATAGATTATAATATAAATATTATATATTATATATAATATATATTATGGATAGTTATATATATATATATATCAGGCGGCGGGCTTCGTCCTAAAAATATTGGTAGTTGCATTTTTCATTTACTCACACACACAACATATATAGATATATAGATATTAATATATTTATATATTATATATATATATAATATATATATAGTATATATATAATATATATTATATATAATGTGTGTTTTCTTTGATTGTGTGGGTGTGTGTGTGTGTATGGTGCGCGCGCGTGATGTGCGTGTGGGTTTCAAAAAAGAGAGCATTTATCGTAAAGCATTAATCTAGAAAATTAAAAAATTTACAATATTTTGTTTAAAAAAGTTATGTAACTTAACATTTACAATTTTATTTTTAAAAGAAAAAGTCCGCTCTTCTATCTTTCTGATTGAGCAAATTTATCAATCACTTTATATTAAAAATCTTGTATCCCATAAATAGAAGTCTTTCTCGAATCGAAAGCATTGCTAAGCGGAACAGTCTTCTTTCCTCATTAGTGTTTTTACAGAAAGGTTTTAAAATCCCTATTAAATAAGGAAAACAGCGCTATGCTTTGGACGGACTTTTAATAGTTTCACACTTTTTACTAAAAGTGGCTTCCAAGTGATTTCTGTAATGAAATCGAATAAAGCATGGCTCCACACATAGAGCGAAATTTTTCTAGGCTATAAATTATAAATAGTTCTGTTTTAAGTTTCTTTATTTCAAATAAAAGTGTACACTTTACAGGTTTCTATTACATTTTTCTCAGGAAAGAAAAAACGTGGCAACAATTAAATGTGCTGAGAATGTAAATCTATCTTTTAACTGACAAATAATTGAGAGATGGATGGATAGAGGGATTTGCCAGGGTGTGTAAAAGGGAGTGGTTTGAAAGTAAACTGTAGATAAGGGAGGTTATGTTGTAATGAAAGATTGGCCTTCCCGTTTCATGTGTTGGGATAGGTATATCTATACATATCTGATATATATATATTATAGGTTGATATATAATATCTATATGGATTATTTAGTATAAAGTTGTGTTGTAGGAAGAGCTCGTGCTATTAAATCCTTTATAGATGTAAAAGAGAACAATTTTGATTGAGTGTGCTATGATTTTGCATGAAGGTATTTGTTACCTGTAGTAAGTACAGTAGTTGTGAAACTTATGGTCTGGTAATAAGAGGTATAAGTACGAAAGTATACAATTGTATTGGAAAGATTTGACTAACTTAGGGGGGTGTGGTAGTGTGGACGAATTGATAAATGAGATTATGACGTATTAGGGGGTTGTGGGTTGTGAAATTCGTTAATATGAGAGAATAAACGAAGAGTACATTGAGATGGTGGAAAGGAGGATGATAGTCGGTTGGTTAAAGGGTTGTATGTAGTGGTAGGGAATTTGATAGAAGGCCTGAACCTAAAACGAAAGGAAAAATGGATTGAGTCAGTTAAAGGATGCCGGAGAGGAATGTGATTTGGCAGAGGCGAGAAGAAAGGCGCAATAAAGGAGCGGAATTGTCGGGTTGTAAGGAGGTATGGTTGCTTGTTTTGTTCAGGGGATGAACCCCACTATTGGACGAGATGGTACAGTGAGATTGTTTAAAAGTTTTTGCCATTCTCTTTTATTATAATAATAATAATATATATAGATAATATAATAATAAATAATAAATAATAATAATAAAATAGATAATAATAATAATATAATAATAGATAATAATAATAATAATAGGAATAACATTGATAATATATATATCTAAATATATATAATATATATATATATATGATTATATAGTATATATATATATATATATATATATAATAATATATTTATTATATATATATATATATATATATATAATATTATATATGATATAAATATCCTTGAAAACTAATCGAAATTGCGCTTCACGAAGAAAAATAAGAAATAAAAAATTTGAAGCGAACAAATTTTTTTTTTATATCGTTTATTTTTTCAAAACGAGTTGAGACAGGTCCTGCAACAAAGTTTTACAAGGCGAGCTAAAATTTTCGGCAATGGTAAATCATTTTAAAACAATTTCAAAACATAACAATCAGCATAAAATATTTCAGTTAAGGAAAGTTGCATTTATAATTGCAACGCGGAGGAAAATCGAAGCCTTATATATACTTCTTATACGCGTTATATATATATTATAATATATATATTAGTTACTATATATATATATATAAATATATATATATATATATACATATATATATATATATATATAGTTATATATATATATATATATATAATATATATATATATATTATATATATATACTAATATATATATGAGTAATGTGACTTTTCGACAAATAATTAAAAAAAACAAAAATATCGTTGATTCGGAAAAAAAAGTGTTCGTTGCACAAAACATGCAACGAAGGCAGGAGCCGCCACTGATATATATATAATATATATAATACATATATAATTAATATATATATATATATATTATATATATATATATATAATATATATATATATATATATATAATATATTATATATATATATATAAATATTTATATATATATAATATATATATTATATATTATATATATATATAATAATTATATATATAATAATATGTATATATTACAGAGAAATAAATATACGGTTTCTAATATTAAATTGATTATATTATAATATATTGTATTAAAGCTCAAACTTTACTATATATATATCTATATATCTTATTAACAAAAGCTTTGACATCATTTCTTAAGAGTTTTGAGTTAACCAAACAATTTGATCTGGAAATTAAAGAAACTACAAAAAATAATATCTAAAGGTTAATAAAAATATTAATATTTATTATATATAAAAATAATAATAATCTTATAATAATAATTATTTTATATAATAATAATTATATAATATTTATAATAATAAATAATAATAATAATAATAAATAATAATAATAAAATAATAATAATAATAATAATAATAATAATAATAATAATAATAATAATAATAATAATAATAATAATAATAATAATAATAATAATAATAATAATAATAATAATAATATTAATAAATAATAATAAATAATAATTAAGAATTAATAATTAACAATAAAATATAATAATAATATAATAATAATAATATAATAATAATAATAATAATAATAATAATATAATAATAATAATAATATTTTGCAAGTAAAATATAAAATAACAGGAAATACTGTGTGCACCAACTGTGAACATGACATTTTGCTTCTGACCAACCCAAAATAGAAATAAGGAAGAAAAGCAAAATGAGATAAGAAGAAAGAAATTCTGCTTACCAAATCAGATTATAAGGTGGGGCAACATTGAGGGCTTGCAAATAGAGAAAAGGCTAAAGAAAGCCAAATATTAAGTAAAAATAGAAACATAGGAGATATTGCAAGCCAAAATAAGCTATTGCAGAAACTCAAACAAACTACTGAAGCAACATAAATGACTTTGTCTAAGTTAATTGAAAAAATAAAGCAAAGTACAGAATTGAACTTCAAGCAACACAAAGGAAGCTATTGAAAATGAATTATAGGAACATCTAGTGATCAAAAGCTAAAGGATTTCACAAAGAAGAAAAGTATTGAGGTGGAATCCAAGCAATTGACAAATCCTTCATTCAACTTATTCATTAAATAAGGAAGCTATAGAAAAAGACATATGAACATCTAGTTAACTCTGCAAGAGCAAAGAATTCATAAAAAAGAAAATTAATTGAGGAATTCAAGCTATTGATGAGAGTAACAAATTTTCAAGCAACCTACTTAATAATAGAGCAAAAGCAGCCCTACAACCTAAGAATATCTATATAACCCTATAGCCAATCTCTTCTGGAAAAAAAATCCCTATTCCTCAGCAATTAAAGGTCAGTTTGAAGTTAAAATTGTTATAAAAATAGTTTTTGTAAATGAGGAATGAATGTAAAAATAACAAAATGAGTTTACAAAGTAAACAACTAAATTTTTAAGGACAATAAAGGAGTTTTTCTAAATAACATTTATTGAGAGTAATTCAGTTTTATTTATAATTATATTATATTTGTATTTTTTAGTATTTAGTATTTGTACTCTTATATATTTATATTTTGTCGCATTTTTTTTTTAGAACCTGTTCATACTTCTATAATGTTCAAATAATAAATGATGTATTGAACTGCGTATTTCATCCTGATGTGAAAAGGATTTCTATAGTTCTTCAATTATAAATAATAATAATAATTATAATAGTGATAGCAACAATAAGAATAAAATTAACAAAAATAACTACAAAAATAATAAAAATAGAACTAAAAATAAAAACAAAAAATACAAACTGAAGTAAGAAATTTTATATAACAACACAGGGTGGAGATTTTTTTGTTTTTAGAAAAAAATCAATTTTTGATTTTTTTTGATTTTATTATTTTTTTATTTATTTGATTATTTTGAGTTTTATTTAATTTAATTATTAGATGTTCTAGGGGCGAAATTATATAATTATATATTATATTATATATATAATATATATAACTATAATATATATATATATTATAATAGTATAAGTATATAATATATAAATATATATATTATATATATATTATATATATATATATATATATATATATATATATAATTATATATACTAATTCGAGTATATATGATATATATATATAAAGAGACAGTAGGAAGACGCAGAATCTGAGAAGACGCAGAATCCAATCCATAAAAATTAAGATTAAGAATAATTTTTAATAATATTAATGTAATTAATGAATAGTAATTATAATTAAAGAAGCCGCATTGGGCCTACCTAAACTGTCCCAGTCAACTAACGAATAATTAATGAATAGAATAATAATTAAATAACCGCATTGTCCCCTCAGATGTTCCCAGCATCATTTAAATTAATAAATAAGGATAATAATTCAGAGCCGCATGGGCCTATCTAGACTGTCCCAGTCAACCCATAGATAATTAAAATTAAGAATTAATATGTGAAAGCTGCATGAACCCTCTAGAATGTCCCAGTTAACCCATGATATATAAGAATAATACTTAAGCCGCAATGGTCCTATTTAGACTGTCCCTGTCAAACCAATAAAAAATTAATATTAAGAAGCCGCATTGACCCTCTAGTTCCATCAACCCATAATAAATAATAAATAAGAATAATACTTAAGAAGACGTAATGGGCATATTTAGACTGTCCCAGTCAACCATTAATAATAAATTAAAAATAATAATTAAGAAAGCCGCATTGACCCCTCTAGAATTTTCCAGTCATCGATTTTAATAGAATAAGAATAATTATTTGAAGCGAGCATGGTCCTTTTTAGACTTGTCGCCAGTCAAACCAATAAATATTAATAGATTAGAAATAGCGCATTGGTCTATCTAGATTGTCCCATTAATTAACATAATTATAATATTCTATACACATGATTATTAAATACCTCAATTAATTCAGTGTTAATTCTATTATAAAAGCCGGCATGGCCCCTCTTAGAATTATCCAGTCTAACTATAATAAATATCAAGTAATAGATAGAATAAGAATAATTACTAAAAGCCGGCGATGGCCTACTTTCTGTCCCAGTCAACCAATAAAATTATAAAAATAATAATTAAGAAGCCGCATTGACCCCTCTAGAAGTCTCAGTCAATAATAATACTCATAATAATAAAAATAATACTTGAAAGCCGCAGATTGGTCCTTTTTAGCAGGGATGGCAATTTTGGTGATTTTTGATTTTAAAAAAAAAATTAAATTTGTGATTTTTTGATTTTTTTTGATATTTTTTGATTTTGATTCGTAACGTCACGCGAAATATAATTTGCAAGTTAAAAATTATATATCGCGTGACGTTACGAATCTGAAAAATAGAAAAAAAAAAAAAAATCAAAAAAATCACAAATTGATTTTTTTAAAAAAATCAAAAAATCACCAAAATTGCCATCCCTGCTTTTTAGACTGTCCCAGTCACAATTAAAAATAATAATGAAGAAGCGCATTGGCCCCCCTCTAGAATGTCCCAGTCAACCCATAAAAATAATAAATAAGAATAAATTTAAAGAACGCATTGGGCCATCTAGACAACTTCACGCCTATTCTCATCCTCGAAGCCAACAATCACCTCCCGTTTGCTTTACGTTGCGCCCCTTCTTCAGCGATAGCTATGTCTTATTAATAAGGGTGCTAAAAATTGAACATATTCAAATACTTGCTAACATATCTATAACGGAATAACAAAAAAAACAATATATATAATTAGTCTACATGCTACAATTATTTCAATTTTAACCCTAGCCCTGCTCTGGGTTCAAAAAAACAGGGATTGCAATTTTTGTGATTTTTTTATTTTTTTAAAAAAAATCAATTTGTGATTTTTTGATGTTTTTGATATTTTTGATTTTTTGGATTCGTAACGTCACGCGAAATTAATTTGCAAGTTACAAATTATAAATCGCGTGACGTACGAATCTGAAAAAATAAAAAAAAATAAAAAAAATCAAAAAAATCAAAAATTTATTTTTTTTAAAAAAATCAAACAAATCACCAAAATTGCCATCCCTGGTTCAAAATCTTACAATGGAAACCCTGAAACAGCAACATTAAAGAATGTTACAGACTTACGGGTTACAATGCAAATAGTTTGTTGAAAATTGAAGAAAAAATGTATATAAAAACTTTCATAATATATATAGTTTTATTTTAATTTTTTATTTCTATTGAAGTTAAATCACTTAAATATACAAAAAAATAAAAAATAATAAAAAAATATAAAAAAAAATCAAAAAAATCAAAAAAATCAAAAAAATCAATAAAATAAAAAAAAATCAAAAAAATCATGATTTATTTATAAAACAATTAAGCAAAAAAATCAGTTGATTTTTTTCATTTGATTTTTTTCGTGCCATCCCTGTAACAACATAATAAAAACTACAACAATAAAATAATAAAGTTAAAATTATCTGTAAATATAGTTAAAATATAAACTGTATTATATTACCTCTTTAGTTGACAAGCTTAAGGGGATTGTAAAATAATAATGAAATTAACCGTTTATATACCAAATTCTAGGAGGATTGGTTGGTTGTGTATTAATGCATTTTTAAAATAAGTATAAAAAATATATATATTTGACGTAATGGTGTCAATAAATTAAATTAAACAGTGGTTTAAAACAGGAATATAAAATTAAAATAAAATCAAATCAAATCAAAACCAAAATTAAAATTAAAACAAAAATAACTTGATTGACGATCCTTAAGAGTTAGGTTTTGGCTTAGGATTATGAATATGCAACCTCTCGAAAACCCTTCGCCCAAGCAAACCAGACGTCGGAGACAACACCATAAAGCTCTCCTTTAAGATGTCATGACAGCTCTCCATAGAATGGGTCCCGATAACAGAATTCTCAGGTTCTAAATGAAAGACCCAGATAGCTGCAGCTTTAAGCCTGTCTAGCCTACATAACGGGCTTGGCTGTCTGCACAAGAATAAGAAAAGATAACCGTAGACAACACAAATTGGTAAAATATCCTTCATCCTGAAAAAACTATTCATTTTAAAATCTTTGACTGGTAAAAAAAAAAAAAAATTGAAAAATAGAAAAATTTTAAATATTGAATTTAGGCTAAGTTAGTCCTTGTATTTATGTTCCAATCAAGCTTTACTTAATTTTTATTAAAAAATTTATCTCTTTAATTACTTTCTAATTAATTAAATGTCACGCAAGTTATCTGAAAAATGTTTTTTTTTTCTTCAAAATTTATCAAAAAAAGTCAAAAAAACAAGAAAGGGAATAATTATTTAATAATAAATAGTTACCAATAATATTTAAAATAAAGTGAAAAAAATAAAATAAATTTCCAAAAATTATTAAATATAGAATCATATTTTGAATAGCTTCTAATATTAACAAAAAAAAATTTAAGCTGGTAATTCAAATTTTATATTTTTTTAGAAGTTTTGAGGCTTATATATATATATATATATATATATAATATATAAATTATATATATATATATACTATATCATAAATTATATATATTATAATTATCTCTAGAAGAGCCACAATCAATATCTCAAAAACTACAACAGCTACCGGAAAAGGAATACATTGCTGGAATGCTGGTCAATTTTAGTGCGGAAAAGTAAAAAAAAAAAAAATCTCAAAAACTAACAATAGCTACAGCGAAATGGAATACATTTTTGGACGTGGTAAAATTTTAGTTAGGAATATATATATATATATAATATATTATATAATATATATATATATATATATAATATATATATATATATATATATAAAATTTAAATATATATATATATATATTTTTCTAATGAATTTAGAAGTTATTGTTAATATGTATAGTAATATGATTAGAAAGCCTATTTAGAGACCTGTTATTGGTACTCGTTAAATAAATAGACTTCTATTAAATTTTGCTTTTTAACTAAAGAATACCCAAGGGTATACGCCCCCGATTGCAGGAGTAGGGGTCTCTCGGCCCTTCGGGGAACTACGGGGTAGGACTAATTCCCACCCTCCGGGGAGGGTCTCCGGAAACCCCCGCTCTTGTATTTGGGTGCGGGGTTCCTTCCGCCCCTCCCCCTAGGCATTTGCCGTGTAATACCTTACAAATAATATATATATTACCATGTCATATATATATATTTATATGGTATATATATATATATATATATATATATTATATATATTATGATTTATATATATTAGTATATATATTATATTATTTATATATATATATATTATATATTATTATTATATATATAATATATACTATGTCCCAGCTCCGCCCCCCCCCCAAATAAATAGCCAATTTTTGTTTATTTTTGTTATTTTATGTGTTTTTACACTTTCACTAACTAAATTTTACAAGGATGTCCAAAAATGATTTCTTTCCCTTGTAGTAGTTTAGTTTTCGAGATATAATTTTTTTTTTTTTATTTACAGTTTCCTCGGCAAAAAATTTTGCCAGGATTTCAACAATGTATTCCTTTTCCCTGTACTATTGAAGTTTTGAGATTATGGATTGATGGCTCTTCATAGGCTGAGCCTATATATATACAGTACTGGCAAATTTATTATGGATTTTTTTAAAATTTGCTTTTTTTGAATAAAAAGGTTATTCTTTTCTAGTGAACTTTCAAGTTTTGAATTTATTTTTTAATTACATCAGGACATATAAATATTTTAGTACTTGGTTTGGGCACCTTTGCACCCGCAACGTGCTTTAACGCGACTGGGGCATGCCAGCAATTGAAGTTCTGCACAAATTTCGGATTTTTTCAGAATGAAACCAAACCTGAATAACACGTTCTATGAGTTTTACTTTGGTCGTAATGGAACATTGTGTATTTCATCTTTCAACACGGACCACAAACTCTCAATAAGTTCATGTCGAGGTGAATTTTCCAGGCCTTTTAAGTTAGCCTCTACGCCATTCTGATGCGAAACCATCTTTTACTGGACTTCCGCAGAATGACACAGTGCGCGGGATCCTGTTGAGAAAAGCTTCGCCTATAACGGAGCTTCCTATAATTCCGATCCCGAAATCGATTAACTTGATTTTGGTGTATGTTTAAAGCTCTGATGTTAATAATAGTCAGATTACGATTTACCCATTTATAAACTATTAATTATAAAGATCTAAGATTAAAGTGCCCTATTGGGTTGGCCGAAATTACTTACATTCGTATATTATCAATAGTTCAGTATTGCGGCACAATTTTGAATGTTCTAAATATACAGGATTGCTGACTAGATACAATGCATCACCAAACACTATGATTTTCTTCTAGTTGAATCTTAATTACATTGTTTTTTATACTACGTAATTTGTGGTTCTCCTAAAAAGATGTCCTCTAGAATGCTCCTATTTTAAAATCTGTTCTGCTACGCTGCGCGTCACACTGGAGTCTAAGTGCAGTCCCAGCAATGTTGTGTGTTATATACATCATAAGACCATCACAATCTGGAGCAATATAAATACACAATAGAGTTATGAAGATCAGTGTGAAACATCGAGAGAGGGATGCAAGTATGATCAAAACAAAGGTAATCAATCAATTCGATGACATTTAACAACACGAGACTAGTCAGGAATGCTGAGTCAATTCAGATCATAATAGAGAATTAATTATTTTACAAAGAGTAGTCTATTTGCACGATTTATACAATACAAATGCTCTTTCTATGCAAGAGCACTAAAAGAAATAATAGGCCAGTCTGACCTAACCATCACCATTCACCTGCTATCTCCAAATAGCTCAGATAGTTCTCATTTTAAATGTAGCACTCCATAGCAGCCTCCAGGCTTTATACGTTGGACACAGGTATTAATCATTCTAAAGTCTAGATCATATCAACTGAATACTAGTACATAGCATAGAGCTTTATAAATACACCACATCTAATGTAACACCTACTATGGCTGAGACTTATTTCTAATTAGATAATCATAAATCCCTCTGAACTCCGAAACATTTATCAAAAGAGGAGTTTGCATCGCTCACAGGCTTTGATATGATATGATCTGCATTTCCGTACATTAATAGTCTTCTATTTATTCATGAGCTATACTGATTGACTCTTATTTTGTTTGATCGCTCATATATAGAGAGTGTTGTTTTTCTAATTTCTTTGCGCACATTGGCACCCTAGTTACTACTCGTATACTGCTAGAGCACGATTAATATACTATATCAATTTCTAGTGCTTATAAAATAGTATACTAAAAACGGTAGTTTGCCGTTGTATTACCCAAGAAATTTTATTGTCTCGCGTATTGCGTGTCTATTAGTTCTCTTTAAATAAAAAATATCTTTCCTTCAATTTTACAATCTCATTCTACCCGATTTAAAGATGAACATTGTTTTAAAGTTAAGTGTAACTCTACAAATGTCGAAATTATACTACATTAATTATGTCCGATAGTACGTGGGAGCTTCAAAGTCACTCTACTAATCTTTATGCTCCATATCTGAGTATAGCATTATTGAGCTCAATACTAACTCGAAAATATACTGAAATACATGGTATTCATTAATTAAAAATAATACAATTAAGAGACATCTAGGTACAGAGGTGACAAAAACCATTCATACCAGCTAACTTGTCGACTAAAATCACTAACGATAATATGTAAAATAATAAATATAGGGGTGCTGAGAAACGATCGCAAATATACACCTCCACCAAAATCTCCTGTTTGCAAAACGCTAGTGACAGCAACTGAACGTAAAAATATAATAAACACTGAATAATTCACCAAATCTGTCATTGTTGCCAGATAATGCCACACAAACAATACTTTTAAGTTTGGTAAATAAATGTAAAATATGTGTGTAATATATGAAAAGACTCACCATATGATATTGAAATTAAGTTTGCATATTTAAAAGTTGAAGAAACAGAATAATATATATATACTATAACACTAAAAAATCCTAATTAAAAACATTTATGTCATGCAATTATTTTATTAATAATTAATCACATCAGTACAATTATTGCTGCCATAGTCAGCTCATAGAAAAATAATTTAATGTATATATTATATAATATTATATATTGGTATCAAACTAAACTCACAGTAATGATAAATGACAGGATTATATATAGAAGGATGTATTATAGTTAAGTCGATAAAGAATTTAGTCAAGTAGTATATATATATATGTTAATTATTTGAGTGGGCATTAAAAGGAATAATATATTAAATATGTGGCTCACTAATATTATATTGAAACTGATCTCAACTAAATATATAATAATACAATATTATAACGTGGAGACTAGATAATAATTGATAGTATAAATCATAAAACTATTATAGCCTTAGAGTGAGTAATAAAACTGTCTAAACTCGAAACATATATTTACATCCCAATTGTGATTCTGGACTGATATAAGGACGCCAGATACCATGAAGACATATGTGGAGATACTGTATGCGATGGTAAATCTCATATATAATGTTCCGTGAGCTGTCAGATTAGAATATCTTACGCCCGTTTAAAAGATTATATACTGTGTGTTGGAACATTAACAGAGCACATCTCTCACTAGAAGGTTATTAGATATCTGCTTCCTATACGCCTGTTACTAGAATTGTATGCGATATAATTCCAAATAATAAACTCTAGTAGAGAGACCTAACCTAAACCTATGAACCGTCACTAAGTTATAATCCATATAACCTAATTATGTCTAATAGTAATTTTAATGATATACTATATATATATATATATATACTATATATATATATATACTATATATTATTATATATATGTTAATATAATATATTATATTATTAATATATATATATATATATATATATATATATTATTTAATATATTATATAACTTATATATATATATTATATATAATATATATATTAATAATATATATATAAAGTATATAATATATATTATATATATAATATATTTATAATATAGGTATAATATATTATGGTTTAAACTACAACTTTATAGGCGCTATTAATTAAATACAATCAACTACATATCTCAAAAACTATTCAAAATAGCTACTACGAAAAACAGGAATATAATCATTTTTGGTATAAATCTTGTAAAAATTTTAGTTATATGGTGATAAAATGTAATTAAATTAAATAAATAAATAAATCATACTAAACGAAAATTATTGGCTATTTTTTTTTTAGGCAGTAGAGGTAATATTAATGATAATAATATATATAGTTAATAATACATATATATATATATATATATATATTATAATATATATATTATTTAATATATATATATATATATATATATATTATAATTATTTAGATAATAAATAAATTCGTGAGCATGAATTCAAAGGAGAGAGTTAGAGAGTCACTATTGCCCATACGGGGCCATCCATTACCCTATTAGTATTTAATGGTAGAGAATTTAATCTATAATGTGATTATCGTATGACTACTAATACTACTATCGCTCTGACCACATAAACTGAAAAAATACGTACTGGCTCTCTCTTCTGAACTGAGTAGTTAATAAAAATAGATAGAATAATATATTACATGTCTAGTGTAGAGGTATAACACGACAAAATGAACAGGATATGAGCAAATATATGTACACATTATGAACTTAAAAACTACACAATGTGAGTAATTGTACTTAGCGTTGTACGTAATATGTATAAATAATGTTAATATTTATATATAGTATATTGCTTAACAAGGGTATTTAACGTTCGCATATATGAGCGACTTGCTACTCAAGTATCTCGATACGACCAAGAGATATGTATATTTTTGAGCGCATTTCTTAGATGTAGTGGATTACTCTCACAGACTAGCCCTTATTAACTTATGATAGATTGCCCAACTCAGGCAGTACATGGACAAAGAGGGGCAAAGGATCCTGCTGAGGAAAACCCCACGCACGAACAAACCACCACAACATACCAACCCAACACAACAGCGACCACGACTCAGCGAATCACAAGAGCACGCAGCAACCCCTTCACCCTCAATCGAGTAGTGCTGAGTGAAATAAGTCTACTAACACCCCTATTATAGCTTTATATATTTTTATTATTTATACACTTATCACTGCACTATAATTATGTATTATACCTCAAGTATACGATTCACTATCAATAACAATGTTATTATCCTTTCACTAGATATCGATATTTAGTTATGTTTATTTGAGATTAGAGTTTAGTAGTTTATTATATAAAACCAATAATCCTCAAAATATATATATTAATATATTATAATAGTATGATAGTATATTAATGGAACCTATGTAATTATCTGTAGTGAATATTACTGTAAATTGTTTTTATTAAATTTTCTTTTCATTATATATCATATTTCAAATATATCAAATATTATACAAATATGATTATATATAGATAACATAATACATAAAGTATAATATAAAATTTATTATAATTATATAGTAATGACAAATAATCGATTCTATTATTGCTATGTGGAAATGAAATAACGTACATTTCTCTCAGTGCTAAACCAAGTGAAAATAATTTATAAGTAGGGTAATAAAAATAATGTACTGGCCAGGGATTATTCTCCTAGTATCTGTCTCTACTATTTTTCTTTATACTTGTTACATGTAGTTAAAACATTATATATTATCTACTCTATCTCGGAACCTAGAAGTATAATGACTGTAACAATGATATTGAATAAGAGAATAGCAGCGAGATGCTAGTGAACCTATAGTGGTGGAGTCGAGTCGCCGATCCGGACTGTGAATTAATGATAATATCTCTATATTTGTAATGTACTCGCTTAACTCATTATATGTTGACATAAGTTGCCTCTACTTATGTAATGTGTGTCTATGTGTATTATATTGCTATATGGATTCTGGTGCAATGTACGCTTTGGTGTGTGTTGGTGTGTTTATACGCTAGGAACTGAGATGGGATGTCTATCTGTGTGGCGCGGTTTTCTCTGGGATTATAATCTCTCTGTTAATCCTTCTATACATTAGATATCAAAAGTATTCTCTAAGATGTGTTCTGTAGCGATATTGAGGTGATCTGGAGTACTCTCTGATGTCTCCGTCCTTATTCATATCGCATATATATTGTCGTATATTTATATATCAATCTTCCTGTTTGATGTTGAGATTGATAAGCTCATGATCTGGTATGTGGTATATTGAAATACTACCCCTTCTGTCTTTTGGATCGAATCCCCCAAACCGTTTGTTGTTTTTTATAAATTTTTTCCCCCCAACTTTTTTGGAAATTAGACCTGATAAACTTCCGGGTTGAAGTCTACTGTCCATCTTTATATAGATTAATACATTGTGTTAAACTCACAAGAATAGAATAATGGAACCTAAAATTCTTCTTTAGTGGTGTTCACACCGCCGGAGCTCCACCAAAGACTTGATGGCCAATATCTCTTTGTACCGCAGCTGATTTCTACCCATAATATATATAAATGAGTAAAATGCTAATTATAAATCAATATATTCTTAGTTCTTAAATATTTTTATTAGTGATACCATATCTGAATGCTTATCATTCAGCTTTCCATCATTTTTTAATTATAAGTGTTCAATTATAAAATATTTTTATTTTAAATAACTATATATAAATATAATAAATATATATTGAAATGAAGATATTCTTTGCATAAAGAATATCATTCATAATAATTGAAGAAAGAGCTTTATGTTTGCTACATACATATTTTTATCGATGTATTTGATTATTTATATTCTTACTTTTTATTTCTTTATTTATTTCTGATTTTTTTCATAAAACTTTATTGTGGTCAGAGATTTTGTCTATCAGGAAAACGGCTTTATGATCATAGTGTTATATTTGTTAAATAATTATCTGTACTGCGTGTGTCCATCTCATTCGATCGGATCTTTTAGTATGGAGATGATCGATAGTTTATCTAATGTGCTAAGGTTTATGTTGAGTGAACACATCGAATATATTAATCAGTCTTACTCTATCCCTAGTACTATGGTGACACATATATATACACTAGAATCGTATATGATCTTACAGTTGACGCTACATACCTACCAATCTCAAGGGGTAATAGTAGGGTTATGTTAAATAGTGATAGTCTTAATTAATTAGATGAGAGTCGAAAAGTGTATCTTTAAGAGACAAGTTACATAAAAATCCTAAATGTAATAATAATTATGTTATAGATGTTAGATATTATTGATAATAAGTATGATATAGTAGTAATGGTTAAGATTTTTATTAATTGATCATCATTATTGTTAATAGTTTATATATATAAGTTATAATATACAATTATGTCTTATTTTGTAGTGTTATATATTAAGTGCTTATTACTGAGTAATGAGTGTTTTAGTGGGTGGTAAATATTTTAATATGTATCTCTTAATGTACATATCTCATATCTCAGAAGATACATATACACAATAGATTGACACGTTAGTTGATATATAGGGGTGAGTGATCATTGTTGGAATCTACTATATATATATATATATATATATATATATATATGGGTTAACATTATTTTATATAGTGTAAAATATAAAAATTATATATATATAATAATAAAATTATAAAATAATATAAATAAATATAAAATATATCATATATATAAAATATATATAATAGATATATATATATAATAATATAATAATATATAAAATACCAGAGGTGGAAACCGACATTAGTCACAGATAGTCCGCTAAGAGATACAGACAATACAACAAGCGAGAAAACTCATCTCAAAAACTGAGCGAGATAGCTACAGCGAATAGCGGAGAAATACATTTGTGTTGGTCTGCCTGTCGTCGGGTAAAATTGCGGACTTGCAACCGTGCGGATCAAATAATAAAATCGATATTCCCGCGGTACTATTATGATTCCTGCCTCAATGTATAAAAATGAAAAAAATAATAGAAATAATAAACAAAATCAGAAAAAGTTATTGGTTTAATATTAAAGAGATTTTTTTTATAATATTATTTATAAGATTATGATTAAAATATCGTAAATTTACTATATTTTGCAGATCGGGACGATATTATTTGTTTTTTAATATATTTAAAACTGTCCCAAAGAATTACTTCTACTCATCTCCTTAAGGGTACTCATATACTATATCATATAACATTTAAATGATATTGTAATATGAGACCTTGAATATTGCTCATATTACCCCTCTCTATAACATTATTTATTGTTATCAGTTATTAACTATTTAATAATCATTGGGCAATAGTCTAAATTAGTCAGTACCTGTTGAGCGTTTTAAAAACCCAAATAGTATAAGACTACCTCGTCATATATAAGAGGTAGTGTTTATATATATATATATATATATAATTATATATATAATATATATATATTACTATGATATATATATATATTATAATATATATTATATAATTAATACTATATATATATAATATCATTAATTATATATAGTATATATTATTATATAGTATATATATTATATATATAAATATTTGGTTTTACACTAGAAATGTATATATAACATATATTATTATATATTATTATATATCATTATAAATATTATATATACTATAAACTTATAATAATTATATTAAATTAACCAATATATTATATATATTATATATATTAATTACTATATTATTAATATATAGTATATATATAAATTAAGTATTATATATATATATATATATATATAGCTACCTGATAATAGTTCTTCTACCAGCTCTGGACAAGCTTTACTAAGGAGTTCTTGACCTGTAGAGGACAAAGCTATAGCTTCTTCGGGGGACACGTGTGGTCAAATATTCTTAAGAGACAATGATCTTGGTGAGGACCTTTTAAATAGCAATGGACTCTGAAGCTATACTAACACCAGCACTCTTTTCACCAAGGATACATCTTCCCTTTCAGCATTGGCAGAATTTGTTGAACTTGTTCATAAAAAATATAATACACCTCTCCCTAGTTCAGGACTGCGTTTTAGAGAGAATATTAGTAATTGATTGAGGAAATTTTGAGCAAAGAGTCCAGACATTACTGCTTTTAATTCGAGCAGCTATATTCTTGAAAGGTCGATATGGCTTTTCTTTCCTTGACTAAAAGACCAATTGATGAAGAAGAGGAAAATCTGAGATATTTTTTATATTCATCAAATTTTCATCATCAATATTATAAATATTTTTTTTGTAAGGATATATACTATATTATAATATATATTATTAGCGGGATGACTCGGAGTGCGAGCGTGCGGACGTGCGGACGTGCGGACTTGGGATAGCGGAGGTTTGATGGTCTTCATAGGGCTGAGGAAAGCGCTTAGCGAGCTACGTTTGTCGACGTCCAGGTTCGAGCGACTTACCCTAAATGAGCGCGGTCCCACCTCTGATAATTATAAAAATATATATATTTAAATATATATATAATATATATAATAACTATATATATATATATATAATAATAATAATATATATATAATAATATATATAGTATATGATAAATATGCAACTGTAAACTAAACCATTCGTAAGCCTTTACAATAACTCGTAATTGGAATTAAGAAAATAAAAGTTGATATAAAAATTCAAATATTTGGGACGTTGAAACGAAAAATAAGTGTAAAATTCGTTTTTCCGAAGCAATAAAAAATTAATAAAGTACTAAGTATTTAATTTAGTACATGTGTGTTTCAATAGTGAAAATATTATGATTTGTACTGGAATAAATATCTTCCTATACTTGTATTTAATAATATTGAATAAACATTACATTATTATATTATAATTATATATAATTATAAATATATATATATATATATTAATTATAATATATATAATATATAATAAGATATCATACTATATATACATATATATTTATAATTATATATATTATATATATATATCTATATATACATAAATAAAATAACATATATATAATATATTGTATATATATATATATATATATACATATAATACTAGATATATATAATATATAATATATATTATATATAAATATATGTATATTATATAATTTTATTAAATATATAAATATATTATTATATATATATATATAATATAATATTTTAATATTAATATATAATATTATAATATTATAGATATATTTATAATTATATATAAATGAGTATTTAAAATTTTAATATTATAATTCTACTACTATGATATATATATAATATATATATATATTTTATATAATTCTAGTAATTCATTATAATTGCTTTAACGATTTTTGAAATCAATTATAATAAAGTAATATCTCGGCTTCTCCGAAATAGCAAAGAGAAAATTTTAAGAAAAATATGCACTATTTATATTTTTACCTATATATCTTTCAGTGTGCTAGGAATCTAAGAAAAACAGTCATTCTATTTAAAAAAAATTAATAAACATATATATATATTTTAATGCACATTTCGAAAAAAAAAATTAATATAAAAAACAAAATACCGAATTAATTACTATATAAATATATATAAACAAAAAAATACAAAAAAAATTACCCATCGATAAATTTTAGAAGAAAACCTTGTAAAGTAGCATAAAACTCTTATATCTAATGTGAATATTTTTTGTCAAGTAAAATTATATTATATTATATATATACAATATATATTATAATATTAATAATAATAATTTATATATATATATATATAATAAATATATATATTATATAAGTGCCGTATTTAGGGGGCCAGGGGGGCCAGGTTGCGCTAGCGACTACCCTAAAGATGGTAGTTTTGTTTTTGGAAAATATATACATATATAATTTATATTATATAATATATATATATATATATAATACTATATATATATATATATATATATATATATATAATTATATAACTATTAAATTATACAATATATATGCAAACTGCTAAAACTATTACCAGTTCTAAGCCTATTAACAAACTCGTAAATTGGAATTATGAAATAACTTTGATATTAAAAATCATAATAATTTGGCAAAAAATTAAATCTCTCTGAACGAAATAAGGAAATAAATTCGTTTTGTCCGCACAGCAATAAAAAATAATAAATATCTTAACAATAATTATCAAGAACTCGTTTCAAAGTAAAATAACTATAAACTCTATTGAGGTTAAAATATTTCATACTGATTTTAATTTAATATTGAATAAAAGCATTATTTATTAATACGATTTACAATATTGTAATTTAAAGAAAATAAGATATATATCTATGTATATATATAGTAATATTATATATATATTATTATATAATTATATATATATATATGAATATATATATATATATATTATATATTTATATAATATACATACTATAATATATATAATTATTATATATATATATATAATATATATTATATATATATATTATGTATATAATATATATAATATATTATATAATATATATAATAATATTATTATAATAATATATAATATATATATATATATATTATATATAATATATGTATATAATACTAATTATTATATTATATTATTATATATATATATATTAATATATATATATATAATTATATGATATATATATATATTTATATATATTATAATATATATATAATATATATATAATAATTTATAAGTATATATATATATAGATATATATATAGTATAATATTAGTATATATATAATATATATATATATATATAATAATTATATACTATATATATATATTATATATATATATATATATAACTATTATAGTCGAGGGCTGAAATCAATTTAAAGAAGTGATGATCTCGGCCTTCTCCGAAATGCCAAGAGAAAATTGAAGAAAAATGCAAAAATTAATATTTGTGTTGATATTAGATTTCCTTTCATTCTTAGAAATGAATAGTGAAATTCAGTTATTTAAAAAAAAAATTGAATTAAAATTATTCTTTTTTAATGCACATTTCGGAAAAAAATAATTAAATATTTAAAAACAAATACGTCAAATTCAGATAATATATAAGAATAATAAAAAAAAACCAATAACATACCATCAAATGAATTTTAATGAAAGAAAAACTTGTAAAAGTAGCAAACTCATATAATCTAATGTGAATATTTTTTCCTTTTAAAATTATATATAATATATAGCTATATATATATATATTATATTATATATAATATATATTAAATTAAATATAATATTTAATATAATTAAAATATATATATATACAGGTATTAGGGAGGGCAGGGCCTTATGGCCCCCTAATTTTATAACATAAGTATTCATGATTTTATTCTCGGAAAAAGAATTTAGGGCTTTAAATAATTTTATTATACATGTTTCTATTCTATAAGAAAATTCTAAGGCCTTATAGTTGAGACTAAATGCCAACTCAGTGATCAATGGTAGCTATTATAAATTTCTGCAAATATATGAAGAAGTGTAAAGCGTCTCGAGCTGGGTATTGAAATTGCATTTTACCAAATATTATTAAGCTTCGCAAGACCGTTTGTTATCCTATGAATGAATTACAAATCGTTTTAGTAGTCTTCTTAATATCATAAACAAATTATACTTCCATACAATTACACCGATACGAAACATGTGTAATGTGCCAATGAGAAGATAAATGATTGTGTAACATTTTTACAAGGAAGATCTTCGAAATAAAGTAACGAAAAACAGATATGGATTTATGAAGTTGAAATGGCATCACGCACACAGATACGTCAAAAAAACAGCAACTGACGGACTAGTTTCTTTTCGCAAGTCACACATTTCCAAATATTACATCTTGTTGCAAATACTCGCAATTTTACCGTGTTACTGTTTCAGTAGAGAAAAAATTTTCAATATTATGACTCTGAAAACACTTCTAGAGAATACTATGGAATGAAAACTTACTGACTTGCCCTCCTCTACATACATACATAATATTTACATAAAAACTAAAGATGTTGTCTAGTATTTTGACTCACTCTCATGCCCGGCCCATTAAAGTAACATTAGCGTAAGATGATATTTAGTAATATTATACAAATTACTCCCATTTTTTCTTAGAAATTTATATTTCTGTCTCCACATTATATTATATATATATATTATAATGATATACTATATTATAATATATATATATTATAAATATATTATATATAATTATATATTATATTATATATATATAATATTAAATATAATATATGATAATATATCATATATATATAATAAATATATATATATACTTATACTAATATATATTATATAATATATATTATATATTATATATATATATAATATAGTAATATATATAATAATATATAATAATATAATATATATACTATATATAAAATATATTATAGAATTATATATAAAGCCGAGCCTCCCCGAAAGCATCATGTATGTAACTAAAAAACAATAACAGACTACAGGAAAATAAAAAACATTTTTATTTCAGCAAGCAATTTCATCGATAAACTTAAAAAAAAAAAATCTATTCATTCAAATATTTATAATCCACTTAATATTAGTATAATCTTAGGGCTGGCAGCTTACGTTCTCATTAACCTTCCATTTCGGCAGTAGTACGAGATGAAAATAATTTTCATAAATGTTTTTTTTTTATACTTTCTGAGAATGTGAATTTTCTCTTTTATTCCTTTATTAGGGTTCGAGGCCGACGGAGACTGAGAGGGCGAATTCCCCTAGTCGTTCCCCTGTAGTCCGCAGTACCCCGACTTCTTCTTCCAGCTTTCTCGCTCTCCCTTGGATATCTTTTAGCTTAAAAAAAAAACTCGACATTTGGCAATCTTAACGTTCACTCGTAAGCATGCACTCCTTCGTTCTTCTCAAAAACACAGTTTTTCATCTATCTAGATTTTCAACCTATTGTTAAAATTTTTAAAATTACAAAAGCGTTATTTTTTATTTTTTTTTTATTTATGGATAAAAATGTCTCATGACAAATAATAAATTTATCTATTTTAAAGTATTTTTATAGTTTTTTTTTATGCAGTTGCCTTTCGGGAGCTCTGACCTATATAGATATTATTATATAGTATATTATATTGTATATATATATAAATATAGTATATAGTATATAATAAATATATATATATATATATATATATATATATATATCATATAATATTATATATAATATATAAATATACTATTATATTATTATATACTATAATATATATATATAATATTATATATATATAAATATAATAATTATTATTATATAATAAAATACTTATAATTACTATAATATAAGAACGATTTTTGTCTGGCCCCCGAAAAATTTTCTGGATACGCCACTGTTTATATCATATAATATCATATAATATAATAATATATAATAATATATATAGTATAATATATATAGATATATATATTATCAATATATATTATAAATAGTATATATATAAATTATATATATATATAATATATATTATTTAAATATATATATATAATATTATAGAGAAGAAGAGAGAGAGAGAGAGAAGAGAGAGATTAGAAGAGAGAGAGAGAGCTCCGAGTCATTAAAAAGCTACAGGATAGTATCCAGCTGCTAATAATATATATATATATATATATATATAATAATATATATAATATTTACTATATATATATATTATATATAAGTAATATTATATATATTAGTATATATATATATATTATATATTATATAATACGAGAGAGAAGAGAGAGGAGAGAAGAGAGAGAGAGAGAGGGAGAGCCCGAGTAGTAAAAAGCTACTGGATAGCCGCTGTAATATAAATATATATATATATATATAGAATTATATATATACTATGTATATAAATAATTATAATACTATATATATATATATTAGTATAATATTATATATACCACACCTCCATTAAAAGGGCCCCAGCCTGTGAAAGGTGGATTTAATAATATATATTATAATATATATATTTATATATATATAATATAGATATATAATATATTTTATTATATATAATATAATAAAGTATATATATATTATAATGTAATAATATATTATAATATTATATACTACAATATATATATATATAATATATAATAAATATATAATAATAAAAGTATAATTTAATATAATATAATAATTTATATATGTATTATATATTTATATTTAATATATATATTACGATATATAATATATATATATATATATAATATACTATATAATATTATATATATATATATATATATATTATAATAGATATATACTAATATTTATTATATATAAATATATATTAGATTATATATAATATATATTATATTATATATATAGATTATAGTATATATAATATTTTATATAAATATAAACTATATATATAATATATATATAATTAATATATATATTCTATATAATAATATATATATTATACACTACAAAGCGACATGTTTCGTTATATGATTAATTCACCTTTGTCCTCTTGGTCTTAACTTTAATTGAAATTGGTTTCTTATAGTGTTTTCTTTTCAGAATCTTTGCCGTTATGTTATTTGCGGGCCCTACCCTACCTTCTAACCCATACCTAACCTTAAAATTCAAAACCTCTTCATTCCTTCAATTAACCCTATTTAATGATCAAAGTCCTTTTAACTCACATATCTCCGAAATGAGTGGCATAACTATTTTCTAATTATACTAAAACACTTGTCCATTTCGTCACTCTACCTCATAGTTTCCTGAACGGACTTAATAATAATAATAATAATAATAATAATGATAATTAATAATTATAATATATAATAATATAACAATAATAATAAAATAATATTAATAATAATAATATAATAATATAATAAATAATATATATAATAATAATAATAATAATAATAACATATATAATAATATAATAATAATAATACTAAATAATAATAATAAAATAATAATTATAATAATAAAATATAATATAATAATTATTAAAATTATAATTAATAATATAATTATAATCAATGTCATCACTAAGTATACATTTGGTATATAAATTTGTCTTTTTTTTGTCTTCTTCGTGATCATAATCATAAGACAAATTTATAATAATTTATAATAATTACTACTAATTATTTAATAATCATAATTTATAGTAATTAGTAATAATACATTAATAAACTGTAACTAATTATATTTTCAAAATCTTAATAATATATTATAAGATAATAATATAATCAGTAAGAATATTAAAATAAAATTGTTTTGGGGAAGATTTTTAAGAAAAAAATAATGTATAATATATAATATAATAATAATAATAATATAATTAATAATAATAATAATTAAATAATATAATATAATATAATAAATAATATATAATAATAATAATAATAATAAGAATAATATTAATAATAATAATAATTAAATAATAATAATGAAATAATAATAATTAATAATAATAATAATAATTAAAATAATAATAATAATAATAATAATTTATTACTATTAATCTATTACAAATTTAACAAAAATTTTAATATATAATAATAATAATAATATACTGATAATAATAATAATAATAACAATCATATAATAATATAAATAATTATAATAATTCTATAATATATAAAAATAATAATATAATATCAATATTATAATATTATTATAAGATTAATTATTAAACAATATAATAATATAATAAAATATATATAATTAATATAATTATAATAAATTAATAATAATAATAATAATATAAATAGAATTAATAATAATAATAATAATAATAAATAAATAATAATAATTATTAATAATAATAATAATAATCACAATAAATAATAATAATAAATAATTAATAATAATAATAATAATAATATATAATAATAATAATTAATTTCAAATGAAAATATAAGTTTGAGTAAATACGAAGAAAATTAATTAAAGCAATTATAAAAATATAATAATAATACTAATAATAATAATTCATAATTAATAATACTAATAATAAAAATAAAAAAATTAATAATAAATTATTATAAGAATAATAATAATAAATAATAATATAATAATACAATATAATAACTAATAATAATAATAATAATAATAACTAGATAATTAATAAAATAATAATACTATATATAATAATAAATTAATAATAATAATCAAAATAATAATAATATATAAATGCTAAATATTCAAACTGTAACACTTTCCCCTTAAAATCAAAAAAAATATCATGAAAAAAGTACAACGATAAATATAATTCGTTAAAAAATTACGGACTATTTTGGACTATTCCTATTCCCATAATCTATTGTAAGACATCCTCTCTGAGACTCTGAGAAAATCCCCAAAGAGCTTCCTAATTTGTCACACTCTTCTCTTACGAAGCCATATGCACAGTTTATTTTCCATACCAAAATCGGAAAAAATAATAAGCAAAACAATTTCGAAATGTAAATAAAAAAAATGGCTTAAAAATAGCTAAAATTTAGAAAATTGGCTAACAATAGACGAAAAAAATTTAAGATAAAATTAAAAATTTTTAAATAAATAAAAAAAAAAAATATGTAAATGATAAATATAAAATTTTTTTAAATTTATTTCCAAATTAATTGAGAACAGTGAACATTCCAAGTTTGGAATAGCTTTTGCATTCTTTCCAAATTTTATTCAAGAAATGAGTAAAATTTTCAGTATTTTCGAAAACATGATAATCGGTTGAAAGGACAATAGATGAATCTTTAATGATTTTATTAAATTAAAAAAAAAGATAAAAAAAAATAAAAAATTATATTTAAAAATTAATAAATTTCAATGTTTAAACAATTTTATTTAAAGAATTTTTTGTTTTTGAAAAATGTATTTAAAAATACAGAAAATTGGAAACTAAAACACTAAAATAGCTTGCATTTTCAAAAACTGATATTTCTCATTGGAAAAAGTCATATTATGAACAAATAAAAATATTTTAGATTATTCTCCAATCAAAATTAATTGAATATTACTTATGTGCTTCATTCGAAAGATTATAGGGATAATGTTTAAGTATTCAATAGGGATTAATACTGTGGATCAAGGTTCTGAATTTTACCAAGCACATTATATAACATAATTGTTGTATGTTCTCTATAAGGCTAAAGTTGGTGTTCATTTCAACTTTACTCCCCACATATAAATTGTCAAAAGTCAACATGACAGGTTGGATGCCCAATTTGGATTCCATCCTGGGAAGATATACTTCAATATTCAAAAGTATGAGGGCATCAATATATGTCATAAAGGTTTATACTTACGTAAAATAAAAATAAATTTTTTATGTTTTGAGACATAAATCAGCAACTGCCAATATGCATTAAAGTAACGTTTTCTTAAAAATAATTGATAGAGAGACATGTTCCCAAAAAACATAATAAAATAAATATTATATGGGATGGTAAGGCCAAAGTTCAATAGATTCAGAAAAATATGTGATTGTAACTCTTGGTTGTTAACCTTCCCTCAGACAATCTCGCTATATGCCCCCAGCATATCCGTCATCAATTATTGGTCATCCCACGGCTTAGACCTTTCCTTGTCTCCAGACTTGATGAACCACACCTGTTTAACTGATCTTCGAAGTTCTCTAGCCGATAAGAGTGAGCTGTACACGATATCACATTTTCACTTACCTGTTACCTTGAAATTAAAAAGAACTGGCTGCTTCCTCTTTGATAGTACTTCCTGACATAATCTATCGAAAGTACAACGATTTTTATGTACACGAACACATCTATTTGATCTTCGCGTTAGACCAAAAAAAAATCAGACACTAATATTTTAAACATCTCTCATCAGTATCAATACCTTCACAATGTTTTATCAACCTGAGAAGTATGTGGATGGTTAATACCTCTTATCACAGTTGAAGATTGGTACTTCACAATGTTGATCTTCTACCACTCTTCTGGTCAGCGTTTCCCCCATCTAGACGATTTCACAGCACAAATGCATGTCTACTCGTAGACATTTATGCGACCAGTAGGCATGCTGACCATTGTGAGATCCACGCATATATTCTATTAGGCTCTGAGGTTGAGTAAGTCAATCATTTTGTGATTTATTTCTTCTCGCAAAGTACTGAATGCATTTAAGTGGCTTCTTAATCATTGACCATATAATGAAACACACACTTCCCGTGCTACAACTTAATCAATAGAGCATCGTCGCTGCTGATATACGTTACACCACCAAATTCCAGAAGAGATGTTTATATATGGAGAGTATAGATATTGCTTTCTTTGAAAAATTAGTTCTTATCAAAATTCATGTCCTTTCCGAAAATATGACCTTTTTTGCTGAGCGTGTAATAGATTTTTTTTCTCGCCACCTGGAAATAAGCTACTCCTGAGATGTCATGTACGCACTAATTCATAGTTTGTTTCTTAAAACAGCTGATGGGTTATATTTGCACTTATCAGTATGAGAGTTCATTATCCACAACTATATTTTTCATGACACTTATCACACCCTCGTCTCTTCTCTACCGTTCTCCATCTCTCTTCAGAAGAGTCGAAAACCTAAGAAAAATACGTACGAATTTCACCAGAATCATTATACCTATGGTGAATTCTATCGTATTCTCGGGATTAGTAAGAATGCATGGCAGTATTTGTTATATACAATCTATATTCACTTGGGACCATTATTAAATTGCAAAAGATATATGAAACGATTATTTTCACATAATTAGATACAAAAGCTACAACAATATGAAATTTGTAATGAGTGCAAATACTTAAACTTAATACAATCCATATTATTAATGTAATGATTAATGTTACAACATTAGTTTGTCCTCTTTCTCCAGGCAAATACAATGCTACTTCTTCTACGGTTTATTAAAAGCTTCAAATTGAGTGATAAATTTGCATAAGACAAGAAAACCGACGCATATATTGATAATCACCGATCGAAAAAATAACAAACAATTAAGTTTCCATCAACAGAAAACGAGACTAAAAACAAATTTCAACAGTGTAATTGAAAGTTTAAATAAAATATATTTTATTGGTAAATTTCAACGTTCCTCTTCTTTTCTTCTCATTTTTCCAGTTTTCAATTTCATTTTCATCATCAATTTTCATTGCATTAATTCATTTTATTTTCATTTTCATTATCTTCTTTTTCTATTTATTCTCTTCTTCTTTTCTTTTCTTTTCTTTTCTTCTTCTTTTTCTTTTCTCTTTTCCCTTTTCTTCTACTTCTTTTCTTTTTCTTTTCTTCGTCTTTTTCAATTTTCTTTCTTTTTTTTTTTTCCATCTCCTTCTTCTCTTACTTGTTCTTTTCCTCTTCTTTATCTTCTTACTTTCTTCATTCTTCTTCTCTTCTTATTCTTATTTCTTTTTCTTATCTGCTTATTCTTATTTCTATTCTCTTATCTCTCTATCCTTCTCTATTCTCGTCTTCTTCTCTTCTTCTCTTCTTTCTTCTTCTTTCTTCTTCCTTCTCTTTTTCTTCTTCTTCCTTCTTCTTCTCTTCTTTCTTCTTCCTTCTTCTTTCTTTTTTCTTTTTCTTTCTTTTTCTTTTTCCTTTTCTTCCTCTCTTCTTCTTCTTCGTTCTTCTTCTCGCCTTCTTCCTTACTTCTTCTTCTTCTTCTTCTTCTTCTTCTTCTCTTCTTCTTCTCTCTTCTTCTTCTACTTCTTCTTCTTCTCCTTTCTTCTTCTTTTCTTCTTCCTTCCTTCTTCTCTTCTTCTCATCTTATCTTCTTCTTCTCTTCTCTTCTCTTCTTCTTCTGCTTTGCTGTAAAATTCTTCTGATGTATTACCTAACATTTTCAAAAAGCATTGATACCGTTCCCTCATCAAATCTGGTATGCTCTAGAGCTCATGTATTCAGGGCTGACTTTAAATGGATTCAAAATTGTTATTGACCGACGACCACGATTATTTATAATGTGGAAATCTCAATTGAGCGAGTTTATATTGACCCCAAGGTCTTGTCTGGCAATATGTTATATATATGAAATACATTAATGATAATTATTAGGCATTAATACATATTCTCTGATTATACAAATTGGAAATTGCAAATATAAATAAAGACTGCCTATTACTCCAAAGCATTCGAACAAGCCTTGTAAATGGTCAAAACAGCAAATATGAATAATACGAATTAAAGTACAGATTAACATTTTGAGTAGGAACATGATACGATACAAAATAGAGTACTATAGTATATCAAAATGTTGTCGAGAGGAAAGTGACATCGGAGTATTAATTATACGGATTAAAGTTGCGAGGACAGTGGCTCGGATAGCTGTTAGAAAGCAATAAGCTCTAGGCTTCATTTGCCAAACTCGAATATAAATCTAAAAATTATAATACTTCCTCTCTAAAAACACTAGTTAGACCTCATCTGAATAACGCAGTACAGTTTGAATCCATACTCAAAAGACATACAGAAAATTAAAAAGAATTCAAGACGGCAACCAATAACCAAATTGAGAGGTAATCGATACGGACACTACGGACTACGCGAATTAGATATACATCCTTTAGAAACAAGAAGATTGAGGAAAATAATAAAGTTCAAGAAATACATAAAAATTAATAAATATCGATTACGCAATTCTTTTAAGATGATCTTACGATATGTAACACAAGAATGGGGCATAAACCTTTCAAAAACATTTCAATAGAAGTCAAATTTTTACAATGCTAACATAAAAAGATTTGAAAATATTGATAAATGTAACTTAAGCAACATCATTCATTCAAGAAAAGAGTTATATAAAGCACTTTAAGGTAAATTGTCTTTTAACTTCAATTCATACCGAATCTTATAATTAAAACATAGTCTAAATAACGTGAATCACAACTATTGCATCATTGTAAATGTTATATGAAAATCCACATGAACTATTGAATTATTGTAAATGTATAAAGAATATTGGGCGCTAACTATATTGACACAGTTTAATTAGTATACCTCTAAGTTAGTTCTACGCTCTAATCGTATCTCATTTACCTATAAATCTATTTGTAATAAACAGCTTGTGGTTCACCGTTAGAGGGTATTTCTAACCTTCGTAAGGCTATGACAGCATCGATCACCACTACTTAATATTTGTAACAGTTGATCCACACACTTTAGAAGGTTTATTCCAACGTCTAAGCCGGTGACCTCACGACACACACATTCTTTATAATTTATACAAGTTTTAGTACACGCTTAAGAGAGTTATTTCTAACATCTAAGCCGTGACATCACGATCACCACTTCATTAAATATTTTGTTAAAAACATTTTGGTCACCGTTTAAAGGGTTAAGTATAGCTTCTAAGCCGTTTACCTATCTTCCTCAGACTAGCTTTGAGGACTGTAAAGCTTTGCTAGTCGCGTTCTTATATCTTTCTTCTTATATTATTATTATTATATTATTATAATTTTATTATTATGTATTATTATATTTTATTATATCATTATTATTATTATTATTATTTATGTATTATATTTATATATTATATTATTTTATTATTATATTATAATTATATTAATATAATTATTAAATTATTTATTATTAATTTAATATATTAATTATATGTTTATTATTATTCTTATTATTATAATTATTAATTTATCATTTAATAGATATTTTATTCTATATTATTATTTTTTCTCCTTTTATTTTTATACTATTTTTTTCCCTTTCTTTTAGTATTCCAAATAATTAATATTATGATTATATTACTAATTATATTATATTATAAATTATATTATATTATATTATTTATTATTATATTATTATATTATATTTAATAATTATATTAAGAAATTAAATCAGCGTCAATTTAATTACTTTTCAATTCTTTATACAGAAAAACGTTTTCTTATTATTCTAAATATTAAACTATTCTAGAATGATAAAAGAATAAACTTATATATTACCAAATTGCTGCTATATTCTGGATATTCACGGTAACAACTATTTTTTCATATATGCAGTTAACAAAAATAAAATTCTACATAATAAAAAAAAAAATCTAATTATTACATAAGTAGTTTAACAATAATTTTGTTGGGAAATCAAAAATCTGTACATTATTTTTCAATACACTTATATTCAATTTTTTTTCTGTAGGTCAACCTATCCAAAAATGTACTACCACACGAAATTCCATTATCATTCATTTCATTAAATTCCAGCGATTTTTTCTGGCTTTGCGCTTTCCTTAAGAATCTGCTATACGAAGATAGTTGGAATTACCAACTTGAAATACATTACTTTAAAACAATTTACCAATTCTTTACATAATTATAATATATAACATTTTATATTCATCAATTTTATATTATTAGTATTATTTATTATATCATTATTATCATTATTATTATATTATTATTCTTATATATTAATATTATATTATATCATATTATATTATAATATATATTATAATTTCAGTTTTTTTATATTAGTATATTATATTATAAAAATAATTTATTTTTAAACTATATATCATTGTATATTTTATATACTATACTTAAATATTTTAGATTTATTATGAATAAAATTCTTATTATTACTTATTAATACTAATTATAATTTTATTATTTTATTATATTCGTTTATTATTATATTAATATGCATATTACAGGTATGAATTAAATATTATATATTACAGTATTATATCATTGCTGATATTTATATTTTTTGTCAGAATTTCAATGAAATAATTAAATAATCGGTTTTCTAATTTCCGTACTTCTTAAAATATTCGTAAAAAAAGTTTAAATAAACAAAAATTAATACCGTACCAATATATATATATATAGTCTATATTTATATATAGTATAATATATACAAATAATTATAATTCTCAGCTTTTTTATTTATCTTCTATAAATAGTTGTAAAAGAGAGAATCTTATAAAGAGTATTTTATATTAAAGAAGTTTATTGAAATTTTGTGAAAGCACTTGTTTTAAGTTCTACTACTACTATACTACTACTACTACTAGAACTACTACTACTACTGCTGGCTCTCTTATACTAATAATAATATCTAATAATACTAATAATAATCAATAATAACAATAATAATAATACTAAAATATAAAATTAATAATACTAATAAGAAAAATATAATAATAATAATATAATAATACTATATAATATAATAATAATAATATAATAATAATAATAATAATAATAAAATAAAATGATAATGATAAGAAAATGATAATTATATTATTAAGAAAAATAAATATATAAAAAACCGTAAGTATAATGGAATTTAATAATAAAAATAATAATATAATAATATATAAAATAATATAACATAATATAAATAATAATATAATAAAAAAATATATTATAAAATAAAAACCAATAATCATAAATAGATAATTATACTAATAATCAATAATATAATAATAATAATAATAAAAATAATAATATAATAATAATAAATAATAGATCAAATCAAATCAAATCAAAGAAAACATAGCAATTCGTATTTCAAAAAATTAAAAAAAAAATTTAATATCTAGAATATGAATTAAAAATAATAAATAAGTAAAATAGTAAAATTTAAATAAATTAAAAAAAAACATTCCTTAAACTATCATATAATAACGTTAAAGTATTAATATAAGGTTTCTTTTATTAAAAATTGATATTCTATAAAGTTTTATTAAACCATTAAATAAATATAAAATCACAATTTTAGTTATGAAAAACACTATATTTTTGATTAAATAGTTAATAAGCAAGAAATATTACTACAAATTCATAATACAATTCCTATAATATAATATCATATTAATATATATATATATTATAAAATATTATATTAATAATATATATATATATATAATATATATTATATATTAATATATAATATAATTATATATATATTTATTATATATTAATATATATATAATATATATAAATATTTATATAGTATATATAATATATATATATATATAATATAATATATATATATAATAAAATATATATATATTAATGATGGACAGATTAATCGTCATCGTCATCTTCTCGGCAAATCGGACAATATTTTTAAATCGTCAATCGTCATCGTACATCGATCAAATTCACCGTTATTTGCACGAATTAATGAACAATATTAAGAATAATAATATAAAAATCAATATAAAAAACATCTTCTTCAATATATATAATAATAATTAATCTATAAAAAATAATAATAATAAATAATAATAAATAATAATACTACTTATATAATATAATATTATAATATATATATATATTATATATATATATATATTATATATATATATAATAATATAATATATATATAGATAATATAATTATTATATATATAAATATATATGAATAATATATATATATATAATTATATATTATAATAATTATATATATATTATAATATATTATAATATATTATATATACCCATTTTGCTCTATTATGTATACAATATCCAGTGCCTATGGGTGTTCGCTCTTCGTTATCTCAATATCCACACTCATCCTCCAGACAGCATTTTACATACACCACCTTTAACACACGTCCAAATTTTTATCGTGTACCCAGACGAAAATAATTATAAGTACTGTACCCCCCTCATACCTATTGATATAATTATTAAATAATAAATAAATATAATATAATAATATAATAATATAATATAATATAAATACATTATATATGAAATAATATACATAACAATTGCACATAATTAGTATAATATTAGAATACAATATAACCACGCGAACATTGATAAAACCTCACAGTCACACAACGTATATCACGATCATACACTCGCATTACTGAGCTAGCTTCTTGGCAGAACGTACCCCAAATAATCGCTTCACCCCTGTACGGCGTTACCCACTTGAACCACTGTTATAGATAACATCTTGCAGACATCCCATTCCCTTATATCCATACGTTACGAGAAACAAATACCATCGTATGTCCTGCGGTCGTAGGAAGCGACAAAGGACGTGTATAGGCTTGGCTGCCCTACTACACGTACTTTCGCCAGAATCTAAGGCACCTCAGAGAAGGTCGTGATCGCATGACAGCGCCTTCATATCCTTCCGGGAATTATAATCTATCTGTAAAAAGCAGAGGAAAAGTTGGGAATGAGGAATAATGAGGATTATTAGAAAGCAAATATAGTTGCTCGCGTGACTAAAACAAGATGAAAAAACTTGAAAATGAGTTATTGTTGTGAATATGTGTTATTTGCTGTGAAGAATTGAAGAGACTAGATTCATCTATAGTATTGGTAAGAGCTTGAGATTTGGTGTTGATACTATAAGGTCTAACGCACTGGTCTAAACTGTTACGGCATCCCGTGTTACCAGCTTCCTTCAGGTGTGACGCGAAAACATTTTTAACATTTCATATTGATTCTAGTTTTCATTAAAAATTTTAATCGACTTTTGATTGCACTTTGGTATCATGGAAGAAGTATGTATCCTTATTAATTTTGGATGGCAGCTTTCAAAAAAATCATTGATTAGATAGATCTGCAGCATTCATCTTATCTTTACTCAGCATTCGCGATCTCTTATCTTGCGTAACCATGATTCAAAGGACTTTGACAGGAATGCTAGGTCCTACACAGGTGGCCAGCTAATTATGCCGGCAATGACTTGATGCGGAAGCATTGTACTGCTACAGCTAGGCATACTATGTATACTTTTTAAACTGAATTCTCGACTCTCTTTGCAGGCAGTAATACATTGCCTCATTGAGAATTAGAAATTTCGTTCTTTCATAAAAAAACAAAAATATGAAAAAAAAGGAGCTGAAATGGAGGCAAAAATGATTCTTAATATGCAACACTTTTGACTCTCAAATGGATTATTCTCTCATCATATTAACCATTTTGGAAGACACTATCACACTATGGCGTTTCATCATATAAAATCTTCATGGATTTCATATCCATTTAATGTTCTCGTCCATCTGACTTTACACTTAGTAAAAGAGAATCTAATTGAAACTGTCTTGCACACAATCTTGGAAAATAAATAAGTCATCGAATTAACGCAATGATTGGTTAAAAGAGAATATCCACTCGAAACAGGTAAAGCTCAGAAAAAAATTAAATTCATTGCACTAGTAGTCTGCGAAGATGGATTTTCGGGCTTGCGGCTTGAACATAAAACTAAATCACAAATCAATGTAGAAAGAAATAAGTGGTTATCCAATCTGATCCAGATTGTCGAAAAATTTGGATCACAGCTCACATCCCACTAATGGACTAATAAAGTATCATATTCACTTATTATAATATTAGTAATATATATAAATATTATTAATATAAATATATATATATATATATATATATATAATATTATAAAATATACTATAAATATAATATTATATATAAATATATATAATAATTTATTATATATATATATAGATATAGGCATATTTAAAGTAATAATGATGATTATAATCATCAATATTATTGTAATTTAATATTAATAATTAACCTATTAAATTGAAACGTTCTGTTAGAATCAACAGGGTGATCGGGGAAAACATATGAATTGCAGGGCGCAATCGAAAAATTGAACCATGTTCTTAAAGTTAAATTTAAGTTTGAAAGATCAAGGTATGTGACATATGATCCATCTGAGGTAATGTGAAAGAGTAACTATTCTATTAGATTCTGAAATTGGATGAAGTACTTCATCATTCCACAATCAGGCCATTCAAGGATTTTTTTTAACAGTTCATCACCACCACGACAGAAGCCCATTCAGAGGGATTACTCTCAAAGGTCACCTCTAGCGCAAAATTACCTATAGACAGCGCATGCTAAAGTCGACGGATATCATAGAAATACGAAGATAAGAAATTCCGCAAAAACAGAGGTTAGAAAGAGAAGCCCAGAAAATACTGTTACCACAATCCTCTCTTCTTATTT
>JABUQX010051378.1:32500-38794 GCA_015478945.1 Trachelipus rathkii | reverse complement strand
TGTGACCTGCTGTGGGGAATGAATGAGAAGAGAGGGAGAGAAAGGAAGTGCAAGTTGGATGAGTGACCTGTGGGTAACAAAGCATATGGTTTAGACTTTGTTGGTTGAGTCCTAAATTCTAATGGTTAAATTAAGTTTGAAAAGTCAAGGTATTTTGTGGTTATTGTGGTGTATGGTCCATCTGAGGGAATGTTGAGAAGAGTACGATTTTTTGGGATATCTGAATGATGTTCTGGATGGGGTGAGTAGAGCTTCAGATTGAATTTGGGGACCCTGAATGTTTGGATAGGGCTGATCAAAAAGGATGGTTAAACAGGTGGTTTTTGGGGAAGGGTGGCGGCTGGAGAAAATGAAGAATGGTAGAGAATGATTGATTCGTGAAGAGAGAGGTATGTGTTTAAGTAATACTTTCTTTAAACACAAGAGTAGCCATAAGGTTATACTTAGAGTTGTGTAGTAGAATGGTTATCGAAAGTGAAAGTAGGATTGATTTTGTGTTGGTGAAAGAAGGAGATGTTTGAAGGTATGTGTTGGATGTTAAATCAGTGAGGGGTTAGAAATGGAATATCGTATCATTATATTGTTCTATGTAAAATTAAGTTAGTGGGAGGCTTGGATGGAGAGGAAAGGTGATAAGGAAGGAAGAGGTTAAAATTAAGAGTGAGAAGTTAATGTGAAAAGACAAAAGGATAAGTATGTAAGAGCGCTCGTAGTAATCGGTTGAATGTGATCGATGTTGATACTGAAACCAAATCTGGGGGAAATGAAGAAGCCAATTGTTTAGGTGCCAGAAGGAAGTGGTGGATGTGCTAAAGTTGGATGTAAGAATTAACAGCGAAATGGTGGAATGAAGAGGTGATGAAAGCGGTTTAAAGGTAAAAAAAAGAAGCGTGGTTGAATATGTACTAAATGCAAATGATGAAGTTTCTAAAGAAAGATGCTTTGGAATTATATAAGGAGTAAAAAGAAATACTAAAAGGTGCATACGTAGGAGAAAACAAGATGTAAATGAACAGTTTGGAGGGAGGATGAATGAGGACATTCAAGGGAATAGGAAAGCTCTTTCGGAAGGAAGCGCGAAAGGTTAAGAAGAGAATAAGGAGGAAATCTGCTTAGAATATGAAATAGGGATGGTGCTTTTGTAACTGATGAAATTGGATGTGAGGGGAGTGTGGAAAAGAACACTTCGAAAATCTGCACCATATTAACAAATCGGTGAGAAGGTTAGGAAAATGATTATCTGGGTTTGATTGGGCAAGAAGGAATAGGTATTTTGGGGATTGAGGTTATTAGCAAGGAGGAGGTAATGGTAGAGTGAGAAAGTTGAAGAATGGTAAATCTGCAGGATAGATGAAATTACTAGTGAAATGATCAAGAATGGAGGCGAGATGTGATTGATTGGATTTGGCAATTGTGTAACAAAGCGTTATTGGTAGGGTTATAGTCCAAGGATTGGAGGAGAGCAGTAATAGTACCCTATATAGGGTAAGGGAGAAAAGGGAATTGTAAAATTATGGGGAATAAGTTTATTGAGTGTTTAGGGAAGTATATATATGGCTGGTATTTTGCGTTGAAAGTGCGTCGTCGAGTGACTGAGGGGACTGATTGGTGAAGAACCGGTGGGTTTAGAAGTGGTAGGGATGTGTGGATCAAATTTTTACATTGAAACAAATGATTTGAGAAAAAGAGGTGAGAAAGAAGGAATAAATTATATTTAGGTTTTATGGATTTACAACAGGCGTATGATAAGTTAATAGGGAGCTTTATGGCAGTATTAGTGATATATGGTGTTTGGTGGTAGGCTTCTGAAATGGAATCAAAAAGTGATGTATGACGATAGTGAAGCGTGTTGTAAGAATAAATGGTGTCAATGGTGATTGGTTTAGGATTAATAGCGAGTGAGACAGGGTTGTGTTATGTCTCCTTGGTATTCAATGTGTATATTGGAGGGTTATGAAAGATATTCGAGGGGGGATTGGCAGGAAATGTGTGTAGAATGATGGAGAAATGGAGAGAGTGGAGGGTTCCTACCTATTATATGCGATGATTTGGTTCTGTGTGGCACTGAGAGAGTTTGAGGAGACATTGTCAGAGAATTTGGCAGGTTATGTTAAAAGGAGGGGTGTGAAAGTAAACGTAGATAAGAGAGGTTATGGTTTGGTGAGTGAGGACACTCCTCAGTGTGAAGTTATGTTTAGATGGTGAGCAGCTGAACAAGTTTCTGAGTTTTAAATATTTAGAGTATGTGTTGGATGAGAAGGACGGATGATGCAGAGTGTAGTGAGAAAGTTAGTGGAAATGCAGGAAGGTTGCTGGTGCAATTTAAATCGTTGGGTGAATGTAAAGGACTAAGTCTTAGTGCGCTAGAGTCTTACATGAGGCAGTTATGTTGTTACCTGTGTTATTGTATGTAGTGAGACTATGGTCGAATAAAGAAGTATAGATCTAAGTTCAATGTGTTCAGATGGACAATCTTAAGGGCATGCTAGGTGTGAAAAGAATTAATAAAATGAGGATTGAACGTGTATTAGAGAGTTGTGTGTGTGAAGAAAGGGTGTAAATGAGAGAATAAAATTGAAGTATTTGAGATGGTTTTGGTCATGTGGAAAAGGATGGAATGATAGTCGGTTGTTAAGCTGATGTATAGTGTGAAAGAAGTGTGTTTGGAACCAACCGGCTGGGAGACAGAAGAGAAAGTGGATTGAGTCGTGAAACGAATGTCTGAAGGAGAGAAATGTAAAGTTTGGCAGAGGGCGAGAATAAAGTGTGCACTTGATAGGAGGAAATGCGGAGGTTTTGTATGGGGTATGGTTGTGGCCAACCTGGCCAAGGGATGAAACCCTACACTGAACGATTACATAGTAGGGTTCCGTCGCCGTGGTCCCATGAAGCTTCTAGGTGGATTTCTGTCTGTTGACGAGTTCTCACTAATTAAGTACAGAGGGGGCGTAAGGCTGGGCTTTCCTTTTGACTTTTGTCATATTCTTTCTACTGCTTTGTCTTTTTTCCGATGCATGACACGCACCTTACCCCCCAGTCTTGGGGCAAAGAGGCAGATAAAGAAAGAAATATATATATATATTATATATATATATATATATATATAATATATTTATATATATATATATAATATATATATATATATAAATATTATATATATATATATATATATTATATATATAATATATATATATTATTATTATTATTATTTTTATTATTTTTTTTTTTTGTTATTATTTTTTTTTTTTTTTTTTATTATTATTATATTATTATTATTATTCTTCTATTCTATTATTTATTATTATTATTATTATTATTATTATTATTATTATTATTATTATTATTATATTATTATTATTATTCTATTATTATTATTATATTATATTATTTTTTTGATTATTATTATTATTATTATTATTATTATTATTATTGATTATTATTATTCCATATTATTATTATTCCCATTTATTATTATTATTATTTTATTATTATTATTATTATTATTATTATTTATTATTATTATTATTTATTATTATTATTATTATTATTATTATAATTATTATTATTGTTATTATTACACAGGGCTTTACTTTTTATCACTTTCTTTTCTTTTGAGCTTCTTACATACTCCATTATGTACCGTATATATACTTGTTTCCCTTATTGTAGAGGGGTAGGCGAGTGCCATTACCTCCTTCGTGAGGTTGGATCTTGCTCTACCTGTGTGAATGGGATGTGCCGTGTACCACTCTTTTTTTTGGTGCAGGGCACCAATTGGACGGGTTTGTCCACCCTAACCCCTCTGGAACATCAGTGGAAAAAAGGTGCCACGCCATGATGCGTGGACCCCCGCGCACAAACCTTATGTGCTTGATACCCGTGGGGGGTTGGGAAGAGGACCCCATTTAGTTTTATATATTATGGAAGTTATATATATTATAAATGTTATGAATACTAGGCATCATCTATTTCCTTTTCATCCAACATATAGCTTAAATATTTTAACTTGGATACTGTGCTCCAGTTGCTTACCATCGAATATGAATTCACACTTCCGACTCTCCTCACCTATCACTAGCACATTGCTCTTATCTACACTCACTGTTAAACCCCTCCTTTTACATACCCAGCTAAACCTCTCTAACAATCTTTTCACACTTATTCAGATTCACCACACAAAACCCAATCATCTGCGTACATTAAGTAAGATACCTTCCACTCTCTACCATTTTCCATCAGTCTAACACCCCCCCCCCTGCTACCTCAACTTAATTTCTTTCGTCATTCCATCCCTATTCAAATTAAAAAGCTATGGGGAAATAACACTTCTCTGCTTCACTTCAGTACTACTAATATTAAACCACTCAATCTCTTTTATTTTATTTTTTATTCTTACACACATTTTACTATCAACATGCAGACTTTTAATTCCATTCAGAAGCCTACCAACAACAGCATATATCATTAACATCTGCCACAGAGCTTCCATATTAATCCCGTAATACGCCTGATTGCAAGTAACAATATTACCGAACTATTATTACTCTTCTCTTTATTTGCTTTGATGTAAAAATTTGATCTACACATCTTCTACTACTACTAAATGCACCTTGTTCTTCAACAGTCAACCCCTCAGTCACTCGACGCACTCTTTCAACCAGAATACGGCCCTTGTTTTCTTTTCTTTAAAATTGGAATGCTTATATATCTACTTAAGAAAAGTGAATGGCGTTGGTTCCAGGTCTCTAGCTCTTATGGTTCCAGAGATATTTTGGTCAAAAATGTAATTTTTCAGAGCTCAACATGAAATATCTTTCTTCCTATATAGCACTTACATGCGTCTTGTAAATACCATTTTAAAGCTCTTGAATTGTTCTACAACATTTATTTTATGCGATTTTACTTAAGAGGTAAAAATTTGACTTTTTTTTTTTTTTTCAAACTTGGGCCACTCATTGGTATACTACATGTGTGCTTTCATCTACTTGATGAGTTATCCTTGGCATATGCTTAATTTGGAAACCGTAAGCAATTTTGTATATATTCAATTTAGATATATCTGTTATTTCCAATTATTAATTAAGATTTTCATTTCGTTCAAGGCACCTTTTATGCTTTGTATGAAAGAAACATGATAAAAAGAAGTGTACCATTTATTTTTCAACAAGTTAATATTTTTTATAGCATACAATTTTATGCTATGGTATATATTTAGATTTTTTTTTTAATCCAAATAATTAATACACAACATTTAAAATATAATGAATAATATTTAAATATATTAACATATATATATTATATATATATATTATATATATATATATTTATAATATATTCATTTTTATGTATATGAATATAATATATATATATATATATATTAACTTTTGAGTTTTTTATTAAAGCTTGTAATTATTTTGGTAGCTTTTTTTTTTTTTTTTTTTTTTTTTTTTTTTTGTTTTGTTTTTACGGTCATATATAGGTTCTTACAATTTTTGTTACTGGGCTTACACTTATTAAAATAGTTGTTGCATCAACGATAAGCTCATCTGGTCTTGAGGGGTATATGAATGAGTGTGCAGGAAGCTAAAGTTGACTTCATTATTATCAGGTTTTACCTCTAATATGAAGTCCAAAGCAACCAGTGTGCATCAATAAGAAGCAATACTATAATCTGTTAAAGATGTTAATGAAATATTGCTTCCTTGAGGTATAGATGCACTTTCTATTCAGTGTTCAGGTGAAGAATACGGGTGTACTTCAACATGTCCCTTACAAATAGGTCTTATGGATTGGATCTGATGGGTTCCTAAAAATTTCATTGTAATTTATTTAATTTATTTAAGTTAATGTGAAGACCATGCTAATAGAAATATTTGGGCACTTAATTGATATGTGTTTGTTATTTAAATTGGCGGATAAATTTAAGGATTTATCTGGAATAGTTTTTGCATGTGATAACCATTTCTCTAACATTTTTCTGTTTTTCATGATCATCTATAGTCATGAAATTGAATGAGATGGAAGGAACGTTAACTGCAAAGTTATAGATTGGATATTCAACACGAGTTCTGCATTTCCAGTTCTTTGAAGGCTTGCCCTGGAGGTAAACCTCTTTACAGATCCACCAATGCCATCACTTGACCCTTTTCCATGATTGGTTGCAAAGAAGTGCCATTCAGCATATGCTGTCAAAGCATCGCTGTGATAGGAAATATTAAAACATTTTTGCTATTTTTGTATTGCCAGCACAACCATCACTGAAGATTGATTTTGGTGATTTTATGAGACAATTTG
>JABUQX010051378.1:22500-27500 GCA_015478945.1 Trachelipus rathkii | reverse complement strand
ACTATTAAAGATCCGCATCCGCTCTTTGCCCTCTTTAAAATCCGCATCCGCATCCGCAAACAGTCAAATTTTTATGGCATCCGGTCCATCACTAATATATATATATATATATATATATATATATAATATTATATATATATAATATATATATATATATATATTATATATTATATATAATATATATATATATATATATATAACTATATATATATAACCGATATATATATATATTATATAGATATAATATATAATATTATAATATATATATATATATATATATATATATATATATTATATTTATATATATATTATATATATATATATAGTATATATCATATATATATATATAGTATATATATATATATATATATATATATATATATATATATATATATATATATATAATAGATAAAATAGGAAGTTGGGGACATTCGTCTTTATGAAAGTTCGGAACTAGAAAGACTTCATTTTGTTAAATTTGAAACAAAATACATAGAACAATGTTTAGATTTTGTTCATAAACATCTTGTTAATTGCAAGGATTCAATGATTGGAAAAAGCATAAAAGCTACAGGAGGTGGAGCTTATAAATATGCTGAACTAATTACAGAAAAACTAGGTTTTACGTAAGTATCTTTCCTATGAGACATTTTTTTTTTTTTTTTTTTTTTTTTAATTATATATGATTATTTAAAATATAAATCTCTAAAAAATGTTATCAATAGCACAGTTTGATATTTGTTTATTTTGTTTTATAAAAGTAATGTAAAATTTTTGGGAGTTTTATATTTTTTTAAATTTTATTTGCAGAGTTGAAAAAGAAGATGAGATTTGTTGCTTGATAAAAGGCTGTAATTTTCTTTTAAGGAACATTCCAGATGAGCAATTCGTTTATTGCAAGCATGAAGATCCTGAGTACAGATTTGTTAATTCTGATCCAAATGTATTTCCTTACTTATTAGTTAACATAGGTTCTGGTGTCAGCATTTTGAAGGTATTCTTTTTATATATATATTTATTGACTCATATAAGTATGTTTCAATTTCATATTCGCGAAATTTATATTTTTATCAATGTTAATCAAACTTATGTTTTGAATTTAATTTTCATTTAGGTAAATGCAATATACTGGTATCACTAACTCGAGGGCTGTAGAGTCGTAAACATAATTATTAGTGCTTTAGGGGAAGTATGGACTTTTTATTCATACTCAGACCTTTTTATAAATCTTAGTATTAAAAAGCTCAAAGTTACTTGATTGGTTTTGGGTAGAAGGTAATAGGTAGGGTGAGAAAGTTGAAGATTGGTAAATCCTCAGGAATAGATGAAATTACTGGTGAAATGATCAAGAATGGAGACGAGATTGTGATCGACTAGATATGGAAATTGTGTAACAAAGGAGGGTATAGTTCCGAAAGATTGGAGGGGAGCACTAATGGTATCCCTTATATAAGGGTAAGGGAGATAAAAGGAACTATAGGGGAATTAGTTTATTGAGTGTTGTAGGAAATATTTATATGTTGGTATTTTGGTGGAAAGAGTGCATCGAGTGGCTGAAGGACTTATTGGCGAAGAACAAGATGAATTTAGAAGTGGTAGAGGATGCGTAGATCAAATCTTCACATTGAAACAAATGATCGAGAAAATGAGAAAAGATGAAGAAATAGTTTTCAAGTTTTATGAACTTGCAACAGGCATATGACTGGGTATGAAAGTTATGTAACAAAGCATTTATGGAGGAAATAATTCCGAAGGTTTGGAGAGAGGTAATGGTACCCTAATATAAGGGTAAGGGAGATAATAGGAACTGTAGAAACTATTAGGAATTAGTTTATTGAGTGATTGAAAGTGTGTCGAGTGACTGAGGGACTGATAATTATCGAAGAACAAGGTGCATTTAAAGGTGGTAAAAGATATGTAGATCAAATCTTCACGTTGAAACAAATGGTTGGGAAAATGAGAGAAGATTAAATTGTACTCAAGTTTTATTGGTTTGCAACTGGCGTTTGACAGAATTATTAGGGATGCTCTGTAGCAGGTGTTAGTATTATATGCAGTTGGTAGTAGACTTCTGAATGGAATTAAAAGTATGTATGTTGATAGCAAAGCGTGTGTAAGAATAAATGGAGTTAAAAGTGAATTTAATATTAAAAGTGGAGCGAGGCAGGGTTGTGTTATGTTTCCTTGACTATTTAATTTGTATATGGATGGGGTGATGATAGAATTAGAGGTAGGGATGGTAGGGAAGGTGTTAAACTGGTGGAGGGTGCCCTGCTTATTGTACGCTGATGATTTGATTTCGTGTGGCGAATCTGAAGAAAACTTGAGAGGATTGGTGGAGGGGTTTGAAAGTAAATGTAGATAATAGTAAGGTGATAGTAGTTAGTTACGAGAACTCTCAGTAGTGTGAAATCATGTTGGATGGTGAGCAATTGGGACAAGTATCTTAGTTCAATTATTTATGCTATACGTTGGATGAAAAGGAAACGGATGATGCAGAGTGTAGTAGGAAAGTTAAGAATGGAAGGAAGGTGGCTGGTACAATTAAATCTTTGTTGAATACAAAGGGAATAAGCCTGGAGTGCATTAGGGTTTTGCATGGGTTATATTTTTACCGGTGTTAATATATATTGGTGAAAGTATAGTGTGGAATATAAGGTATAGATATAAGGTACAATCTGTTCAGTTGGACAGTATTGATAAAATTAGGAATAAACGTGTTTGTATTTGTGTGGTGTGAAGAAAAGCGTAAATGAGAGAAAAACGAGAGCTTTAAGATGGTTTGGTCATATGGAAAAGATGGGTGATAGTCGGTTGGTTAAGTGGATGTATAGTTGTGAATGTACTGGGAATTGACCGGCTAGGAGACCAAAGAAAAAGTCGATTGAGCCAGTAAAGGAATGTGAGTTTGACAGAGGCGAGAGAATGGGTGCATAATGGCATGGTTTTGTGATGGGGTGTTGTTGTGGGCCTGTCTGAAGGGATGAAACCCTACATTGACAAGATACCACAGTGAGGGTTCATCGCAATCTTCTGGAGCCATAGGTGTAATTTTTTGACTGTGATGAGCTCTCACTTAAGAGTATGGAGTAAATCTTTATGGTGGGCTGCTTTCCTTTCTACTTAACGTCATGCTCTTCTACTTAACTATCCTATTTTCGTGCATGTTACGCACCCGACCACCCATCTTGTGGGAGGCGAAGGGAGGATAAAGAAAAAAAGAAAAGATATATATATATATATATATATATATATATATATATATATATATATATATATATATTATATATATATATATATATATATATAATATATATATGGGAGGCGTATATATATATATATATATATATATATTACCATTACATTACAATACTATTAATTAACTGCAAATTTAGGAAACGCTTTGTAGGGTAAACTTTGGGAGTTGGCATGAAAAAGTGTAGCCTCAAAATTTTTAAGTTTGACTTTTTCTTGGGTTCCCTAAATGTTGTCATTATTTTATTAAATGATAAAAAGGAACAGAAACATAGCTACAACCATTAGTCAAAGACTGTACCAATTTTTTAAACTAAATAGTAGCCTAGTGATTCATTTGATGACCATGAAAGTTTACAGGGAACTCATTCTGAACAAGCTACCCCATATTATTTAACATATAATTGCATACACTGCTTGGTTTTAGTTGGATATATTAAAATGTAAGGATTCATAGTCAGATAGGTTGTATCTCAACTCTGCAGGCTCGAAATAAATATGAAATGGATAATTTTTTTAATGTTTTTATTCTTATCAATTTTTTAATCATTTTCTAAATTAACGAATGTTTTTATTAATGTTATTTTAGGTTGAAAATGAAAACAAATACGAGAGAATAGGTGGCACTAGTATGGGTGGAGGAACATTTTGGGGCTTAGGATGCCTGTTGACAAAAGCTAAAGGCTTCGATGATTTACTTCAACTAGCTTCTGAGGGCGATCATAGAAATGTTGATCTTTTGGTCAAAGATATATACGGTAATTTTACACATTATTATTACATATAAACGGTAATTTTTAGTGTTGCACAGGAGAGTGATTTTGTCCGGAGTATGGAGAATTAAATTTATGACCGGAGTTTGGAGTCTCCAGTCAGAGAATGAAATTTTCCATATTTAATTTTTACCTTTCCCATTATATATATATATATATATATATATATATATATATATATATATATATATATATATATATAATATATATATAATATAATAAATATATATTAATATATATATAATTATATATACTATTATATATATTATATATATATATATATAATATATATATCCGTATATATATATAGTTATATATATATAATATATATATATATATATATATATATATATATATATATATATATAATATATATATTATAATATATATATATAATATATATATATATAAAAAATATAATAATAATAATAATAATAATATAATAATTAAAAATGAGCAATCACTCAAATTATATTTACTAATTAATTATCTTAATAATTTATCATGTCTTCTGTAGAATGGAATTATTTGAAAATTAAAGAGGGTGTTACTGGTAAAGCTGAATGCCTGTGGTATTATTTTAGGATAGCCTGACCATATTTCCTTGAATAAAAAAATAGGATATTGTTATGACAAAAATGTGACGAAAAAGTACCACAATAAGAAAATTTAATTGCTTTAACCATTATTCTTCCTTGACAAGAATAAATATACAGAAATTTAGGTAGATACATAGGCGGACTGTATTTCACCACGATCGTACCATGAATATTTCTCCGATAAAGTTATCTTAACGCAACAAATTTCGTTCTTTCAACGCCTTCATAAAACTTCTCACACTCCAAGGTACAATTTTGATTTACAACTTACAAAGCCCTTATTATCTCAACACAACCTAGATTTCTCCTTTTGACCACATGCTCTTCATAACAGAAAATATTCTCTCAACAGATGCTGTGCTGTACTTCCTTG
>JABUQX010051378.1:0-17500 GCA_015478945.1 Trachelipus rathkii | reverse complement strand
TTTTCAGAATGGTGGAATCAAAAGTATGTATGACGATAGTGAAGCGTGTGTAAGAATAAATGGAGTTTACAGTGATTGGTTTAATATTAATACCGGAGTGAAGCAGGGATGTATTATGTCTGCTTGGTTATTCAACTTGTACATGGATAGGGTTATGGAAGAATTAGAGGTAGGGGTGGCAGGGGAAAGTGTTAATATGATAGAGAATGAAGAGAGTGGATGGTTAACCTAACTTTATTATATGCGGTGATTTGGTTTTGTGTGGGCAAATCTGAAGAAAGTGAAAGGTTGACATAATAATGGAACAAGAAGTATAGGTGTGTGTAATAATAAATGAGCAATTGGGAGTTAGATATTAAGTAAATGTAGGCTAAGAGCTAAGATTATGGTAGTGAGTTCGGCGAGTCCGCGGTGTGAGGTTATGTCTGAGTTTAAATATTTAGGATATTATGTATAAGTTTATAGAAAAGGGAACGAGTGATGTAGGAGTATACTTAGTAGTTACGTGGAAAGATGTGAATTAGTTAGGGAACAGGTGGCTGGTTGCAATAAATCAAATTGGTTGGATGTAACATAGGACTATTGATTTGAAGTGCTCGACTTATAGGTCTTACCATTAGAGTATTGGATTATAGTTTAGCTACCCTAGGTGTTATTTTAAGTATGTAAGACTATGGTCATCACAATAAGAGGTATAGTCTAGAAGCACAATGTGTTCAGATGGGACAATCTTAGGGGTATTAGGTGTGAGAATTTTAATAAAGAATAATTGATATATAAATGATGGGATATTAGATGAACGTATGTATTTGATGAAGTATGTTGTAGGTGTGAAGAAAGGATATAAATGAGAAATTAAAATGAGAGTACGTTTGAAGATGGTATAACGTCCATGTGGAAAGGTAATGGAATGATATATGTCGGTTGGTTTATAATGGAGGATGTATAGTGGTGAGTTAGTTGGGAATCAACCGGCCGGCTGGGAGACAGAATAAAAGTGGATTGAGTCAGTATAAATGGGAATTGCTTGCAGGAGAGAAAGTTTGTTAGAGATTTTGCGGAGGCGGAAGGGATAATGTTGACATAGGTAGGAGTTGAAATAGCACGGGGTTTTTAGTTGTAGGTGTAGGTAAGGTTGTGGTTCCATCCTGGTACCAAGTGGATGAGCCCTAACATTAGACGAGACGTTTACATAGTGAGGGCACGTCATGATGGTTCCGTTGAAGCTCTCATAGTAGTGTATATTATTCTGGACAGCGACGATGTTCTTCACTAAAAGGTATATTATAAGTTTATAAAAGGGGGCTGTATAAGGCTGGGTCATTTTTTTTTCGACTTGCGTTATATATCCCTAGCGTGACTTATCGAATTATGCGCTTGGCTTACGCGACCGCGTACTTGTGTTGGAGGCAAAATCTGCCCACACCATATTTTACGATGAATTTACTAAATTTATTTGACATACTAATTTCAAATTAGATAATGTGTATTTTAGGGTCTTTATTTCCGTATTAGATCTAGTACCAATTATATTATTATCGTGTACCTATAAATTATGTGTGGGCTTTCGAGTGATGATTATTTTAAATTCCTGTATTTGAAAAATTGGCGTTTTATTCTTTGCGACGGGGTGATAACAAGTTTCCATCGGCTAACATATGAAGATGTGGCGTTGTAACGAAAAAAATTCTTTCCTACAGTCCAGCAATCTCTTCAAGTATTGATTGATAATAGATTCGCGGGGCTGGTAGAGGGAAATTAGTAATTCCCCACGGAACACCCCATACAATGTATCACCCGACAATAACCTATAAGCCCAAGGACTCAAAAAAAATTTATTAATTTGATAGGGTAGGGGGTAGGATGTATTTTTTTTAAACAATCTTATTATTTTTTTTTTTAAAAGGGATAATTTAATTGTTGTATTGCATAAAGTAATTGATAATTACAAGTTAACTTAACGATGCAAATAAAGGGATTTGCAATCTGAAAATAAAGAAAATTTTGTTTAAAGAGTGGTCAAATTGCCCAACGTGTTACGTCGAGCAATTCGAAGCGGTTGGTTGGGGATAATTTTGCCTTCAAAACCAATGTTTTTTATACAGCTGAAATTTCTTAATTTTTTGTATCGATGGTGTGGATTAAATAACTTAAATTTGTCATTATATAGAAAATATGTATAGGGACCTTTTTTGCAGTGATCTGGCCAAGTTTTAATATTATTAGGTTACATTATATAGTTTATGTATTTAATTATTATATATATTACCAATAATTTTAATAAGGGTCGCTATCGATGCAACGTACTCGGTGTGGCATAAATTTTGCTCCATCACACTTAATATATCCCTAAGATATAACGTTCAATTAGTTTTTTACATTATATTTTATATATACAACCAAATTTCTCAGAGGTCATTTACTTAAAAACATGTCTCTGAACGGTATAATATACCTGAAGAGAAAAAAAATTGAACTCCGAAAAAAAACTTTGAAAATAATATTTTTGACTAACGTACGGTGTGGCATAATTTGAACCACATCCGTACGCGCGTAATATATTAATGGAATAATTCTTCTTTTACTGTTTCTGTTTCCGGTGCATGTTTACACACCCTACCCCCATTCCTTGGAGAGAGGACTGATCCTAGGATTATATTATTTTTTCTATATATATATATATATATATTATATATATATATATATATACGTATTTACCGCATAGTATATAATTTAATAGTATATATATATATACTATACTAACTATGACTTACTCTATATGATAATTATATAATCTCTATTTCCTCTCCCCAGAGAAATGGGTAAGGTGATTAGTAAATGCACAGTGGAAACAGGTAAAATATTTATATTATTAATTTTATTTTAGTGTATATATACTATCAATGTGACTAGTTTTAAATTTATAATCCCTTAGGTAAATAATATTATTATATATAATATATATATATATATATATATATAATTATATATATATAAATTAGTTATACTTATATCTATCATATACAAAACTAGCATAGCTAACTGGACATCGATTCTCGCTAGTATAGTACCTCATACACGTCATCAATGATATATACCTTCCACGTTTTACGTTATATTCTATTTCTATAGTATTGAATATTATTATATTTTACTAGATTATTAGTATATATATATTGAATACTTATATATCTATATGATAAACAAGATTATATACGTATATTAGTATTAGTAGCAATAAATGTTTATATATAGTTAACCTAAGGTATTAATATAGTTATGAGGTATGTTATATATTGATAATATATAAGTGAAAAACCTATAAAATATATATATATTATATTATATTTATATTATATATATATATATATAATTCATACTAAAATATACTTATTATATAAATAATTAAATGATAATATATATTATATATATATATATATATTATATATATAAATAAATATTATATATCAGTATCTGTGGTTATACATATTTTAAATATATAGTCATATTAATTACTTATAAAATAATATATTTGGTTAATACTACTATTTATATCATTATATTATATACAAAATTTACTATAATATAATATATTATTATACGATTGTAAATTATATTATGTAGATATTGAACTGATTTATTTGAATTCACTATATTATACTATATTAAATATATATAGGTTTATACTATTTATATATAATAAATTACTATATACATTTTCATCTCATTGTATTTATTATTATTATTGGTTGCGCAGCCATAAAAATTTGGTGCCATTTGAGTGGCATTGTTGAAATTGGTTTCCTGACTGCTGCTCAATCGGATGGACTATATATTTTACTTTGCCATTCCTGCCATAAATTATAAATTTTAGTGGGCGGATCTGTAAATCGCGGCTGGTTTCCATCCTGATTCTCTCATAGTGACAGGAAACATCATATACCCACATCTAAGACTTTAGTGAGCGATTGGTGCTCCTGCAGTGCAGAGTTAAGGTTGATAATATGCTAGCGTACCAACCCAGTGTATGTTGTTATCGATGAAAGGTTTAAGCTCCATATACAACTTTTATCACCACATAAAAAATCGGAACAGAAATTTCCATTGCACTTTCACATACTCGGGTCGGAGAGAGAGCTGAAAATGGAGAGATAGAAGTCTCGTTGTCTTTGGACTTTTCTATGATAAGGAAGGATGCTGTGATGTCTGGGACCAAACAATGATTTTAGAGAGGTTGTCAGAAGCAGGATATAGGCAATTTATACAAGACTAAAGCTTTGGGCGGCGGTGCGACCAAAATTCACCACCTGGGACTGTGATCGTGTACCATTGAGGAAGTTAGGCTAAGGTGCACCTAAGAAGACTACACCAAGGATCAAGGACAGATAAGATTCTCAAGCGTGAAATTATGTCACATCCTGCTATAAGCTGCCGTCGAACTAAAAAAGTAATGGAAGAGGCGACCCTTGAGCTCCTCAAAGACATCCCCTCGACAAAACTCCATAGTGTATCTCTAATCCGTGCATTCTCTCGTGGCACAGAACAGGACCTGGGTCTTTCCAAGTCGCCGTGCTTAAGTAACTAAAATAATTAATTAATAAAACCAAAATAGCTCACACGCAATGAAGAGAAATTTTGAGCGTGAAAACCATTTGCTGTAAGAAATCGATGTACACTGACATACGGAACAGTGAGAAAGTGAATTTTCAAGTGACCCGAACAGTACTTTTAGGGCTGGGTGTCTTTTGAGCGCGGAGAGACTCCATAAGATCATTCGGTTTTCTGCGGTGCACATAAGATATAGCTGTGCTCTCACGATGACGACTCCGATTTAGCCGGTTAAGACTGTTTGGAAAACCACTACCTGAAGCGTTGATGTCATTGTTGGTCAAATGTAGCGGATTCATTTTCAAGTGAGGAGTATTCATTAACTCGATAATGAGCAGGGCAGGTTTTTTCTTCCTTCCCAAGGGTGAAACTATGAAAAGAAGCAAGTATATTAAAGTTTTGGAAGAACATCTTCTTACTTGTTGGGACATTCATGGCTGTGATTATTTTATGCATGATGGTGCCCCTGCCCATAAGGCCAAGTTCCTTGAAAACGTTTTTTCAAAGACCATAACATTATTATTTTCGAGTGGCCTGGTAATTCTCCAGACACCAACCCCATTGAAAATGCCTGGAATGTAATAAAAACAAAGGTTCAAGAGACACAACAAAGCAGCTTAAACGACCTGAAGGAGGTTCTCAAGAAACTGTGGACATGGACCCCCAGCTACTTAACCTTGCTGAAATCCATGGCCTAATTCGACTGCAGTTGGTGATAAAATATAAGGGCAACATGACTAAATATTACTATTTAATAATTTGTAACAAAAATATCCACAATAAAACATATTATAGGAAAGATTTTTTGTTTTATTTGGCCTTGTAAAGATTTCAACCTTCCAGAACTGCACTGTATATAGTATATAATATATACAAGAGCCTTATTATATATATAACTATAGTATATATATTATTATATTATATATATATACCTATATAATATATATTAGTATATTATTATATATATATTATAAATATTATATATATTATTATATTCCTCAATAAAGTAAACTATTCCTATACTTCCAGGCTTTAATGATATATTAATTGATTATGATACCTATTATATATATATAATATTATATATATATATACTATTATATAATATTATATATATATATATATTATATATATCTATATAATATATATATTATATATATATGATAATTTATATATTACTAATATATATATTATATTATATATAGATATATATTTAATTATAACTACTATATAAAACGATTAAAGATGTATTATTTATATTTAAATCTTTTATCTAAGTTTTCTTATTATGTCATGCAGTATTATATTATCATATAATATATATATATTTAATTATTGCTATTTGTTTCTTATGCAATAATAATTACTTTATATTACTAAACTTTAACTTTCAAATTATTTCAATATTAATTTATATACAAATAGTAATAAAACTTTATTATTTGTTTAATAGTATGTAATTATATTATTATAGTTATATTATTAAATAATATGTATATATATAGTATATATATATATATATTATTATATATAATATTTATATATATATATATATATAATATATATATATACTATTAATATATTAATGATATAGCTATATATTAAATATACTATATAATTATAATGTGTGGGTTTGTGTGTGCGGGTCGTGCGCTGCGATAACGTTTTCGTTTGTGTCCATTAATGTAATTTAATTCTGAAAAAAACTTTAATTTTGTGCAATAAGGATGCGTCATCAAGCTCATAATGTGTTATGCAGGACTGTTTCTTTAAATGCGTCATAATTTTCTTTTCAGCTTTGCAGCTCCGTCAGAAAAGATTTGAGGACCCTTTTGGAAAGAATTTTTTGTTTACAAAAGTAATGTACGATCATTTTTCTTTGTATGATCTAATTATGACCTACTCAAGAGAAGTTGATGCAGAGTTGAAGAGAATCTCTCTCATAATTAAATGGTTTAACATAAAATATTTTAAATTATCTAATTTATAATAGTTATGATACTATATTTTAATATATATTATATATTAAACTATATTTTACACAATATATATTAATTTGTTTAACCATATTATATATAAATTAAATATCTTCTGTGCGCCGGATCTTAAAGAAAACTATAATTAACTTCAATAAGGTTATTTTTATTAAAAAATAATAGCACTATTGTAATATATATTATATATTATATTTATTATATATATATATATATTAAATATCATAATATATATATATATATATATATTAATATGTATATAATTAATATTATATATATATAATATATATATATAGTATTATAATTATATATATATTTTTTATATATTAATATATAGTTAAATATATTTATATATTATATATATATATATATTATTAAATATATAATATATATATCATTTATATATATATATATATATTATTATATATATATATATATATTAGTCAGTGATGGTAAGCCAATTCTGAGAGGTGACCACCCTTTTCGAATATGATAGGAATATAGAGTATATCGGTCTTGAGTGAAACTTGGAAATTTCTATCATAGTGTAGATTAAGGGTTATGCTCGAAACAGTTGAGGTAAATTTTCAAGTCTTTTAGGATTATGATTATATATAGGGTCATAGGCTACCTCCCCCTGAGGTGTCGTAACGCTGATATAATTGCGCTTATACGCCTATGTTTAGCTGGATCTGAAGTACGATAATCAAACGATAGATTTAGGTATTATCTTAATGAGAGAGATTATAGGCTATGAGCGTTGATTGAGTGATATAAGATCTGTATTCCGCTCGAGCTTTCTTATCTTTACGCATCTGGTTCTAACTGTCCAACCATTTGATTGTATGACCAATCCAAGCCTCTGGGAAAACTTATATCGTGATATCATGCGTTAAAAGAAATTTGAAGGGAGGTGGGTTTTTAGGATGAATGAACTGTACCCTCATTGGGTGGAGTTACACGAGGTAGGTCCCCGTGGTCCACCGGAATACGGAGGGACACCCCAGCATCCCTCGCTCCATTAAAAATAAGTGATTAGCAATAAATAGTTTGCGAGCAAGTTGTTCGTAAATTGGGCTGATTTTGTGAGAGGATTTCAGATTTGAATTTCTAGAAATAATTTGTCTAATTGGAGACATATCTGATGAGCTGCTCGCGGCTCTCTCGGTGTGGCTTGGAGCCTCAGGTCGTTGCGGTCTTAGTAATGGTTTAGGAGTGAAGGTTAACATTCATTCTTATAAACGGTTACACTTAGATATTGAGGGGATCATGATTTAATGTCTGTGTACTATATTGTTATTGAAAGAGGTCCTGAGTAGCATATTCTCGAAACGAGTGGTTTTTCTCAGGAGAGAGCCTAAAACATAACAATATAAAAATAAATAAATATTAATTAAGAGCTTCTAACTAAATGTAAAGAAGTAGGAATATATATTATTATTCTTATTCTTTTGTATTGTATATGATAAATAAAAGTTTATTTTTTGCACATTTTTCATGTCTTTTTAAACCATAATAGAAAAATTCAGAGTAAAAAATTCAAACATACCCACCTTCAACAACTTCCTGTACCTCTCTCTGAGTTGACTGGTTTTCCAAATTTCTCTTGAGTACTATTGATTCTTAATCGATTTTGGTGCTGATTAGATCTAGTTGAATTCACAGTAGATCAATTCACTCCTCCCATAATAGAATCTAACTCATCAGAGATAGTATCTCTCGTCGTATTTATCTAATATGTCAGTGCTATCTTTTGTATTCCTTAAAGTTGATCGTATTGATTCTCAAGTTCAATTTATTCTCTTACGTATAAATTTGACTCTTTTTTACATTAACCATAATATTCTCAAAGATAAATTAACAAGATAAATCCATTTAACCCTAACCTATCTCGACCAACCCGTCACTGAATCCAAGTTGAGTTTTATCATTAATTCTCCTAATGAATTCTATTTTAACATTATATATGACTCTTAATTGATTCTGCTCAAGTGTCCATAAGTTTATTTTACTTAATTAATTGTAATGTTTTACATTACCCTTAGAAACTCAGTAAATCAGTAGAGATCAATAGCCCACCACACCTCCTATATCCATCTCTCTACACTGTCCATACCGTGGATGTCTTAGTGATCTATAATTTAGTAAACCGTAATTAGCAGTTCCAAGGTGTCACATATGTTATATTATATCTAAAATTTTCATGTTTTACATACCCTTAAAGCAGTAAATCAGTAAATTCAACGGTAACCTCCCCTCCTGCCCTCCTACCCTTCATATGAATCTTTATTTTGAATCTATTTCGACTAACTACCTAGTAATTATTGGAGTCTTGCTGATTATATGATACTATTTGTGATCTATTTGATTTCAAAGGTCACAAATTCACTTCGTCAGAATTGTAACGATTCACCATACGATATCTCGGTCAATCGGTTTGTGAAACCACCTATCCCATCAGTCCCCTACCCATCTCAATATACGTGATCCCGTGATCTATTTGATCTATTGATGTATTAAGTCACATTCAGAGTATCATTTTGGATATGGATAAACTACATAAAAACAAATTTCCATTGTATACAGCATAATTTCGTTAGATGGATAATATAGTAGATGGCTAACGTAACAGGAGTTTTCACATTGAATAAAGGGCTTACTTAGCGATCATCCCCCTCGAACTATGAATATAATACAGCACACGATGACAGTAAGACGCACTGACATGCAGCTTTAAATACTGTATGCAAAACTGTTAAACTCGTTAGACAAAATGATTTCCAACACCTGTCAATAAACACCCAGTAAACGTAACTAACCATTCCATGCAAAACAGTAACCTCATGTCTCTTCCATTTTTTTAAGGATATCTCTCTAGCCATATTATAGCGGTTAATCTTACATTGTTGTGGACATGTTGAGCATTTAGGGCAAAAAAGCATTTTATCAGCAACATTTGTGAATGATATTATCCTATTTTCGAGTCAACTGATATCCAATAACCTCTTACCGTAATGAAGAGAGTTTTGTGCCGTAATCAATAAAAGTAGGACTATGGCACCAGCGCTAACACATGAACTAAGCAAGTTTATTAATAATGTACAAAGGACAGACCAAACCCTAACTATCACAACTTACACCACAAAGTAATACCTGTTACCAAACACATATATATCCACACTAAGAGACGACCAGCTGCAGTGAATGTTTATACCTAAACATCTGCGCACTCGGCCAAAACGCTTACCTATTATCTTACTGCTGTTCACAATCTCTACATATTACGTTAATCATATACAGAGTTTCGATACAGTAAAACATTTTTATTTAAATCTTAAATAGCTGCACAACAATGGTGTAATCTATTCATATAACGTGGATCAACGAATATACTCTACGTTACAACGGTGTTAATCCCGAAATACTCAACTAAGAGGCTAACGATGACAGTATAACGAATGAACTAAGAATTGGTAATATAATGTACAAAGACAAGGAGGCCTAAACACAACTAACACACGAATTAAACTTGTGTCTAGAGCGTATTAAACTCTAAAAGTGTATCCACACTAAACACCGCAGTAAAGTTAACTAACATTGTATGCAGACACGTACAAACCTCATTCGATACTTTCTCTCGAAGGGAGATATCGTTATACCAGTAATGAATACGTTAATCTTACTATATAGACTACAGTAACATTTAGCGATCACCATAATTTCTATCACAAGCCATCGGTTTAATTACTCATCCAGTTGCAATCAACGGTAAAATATACTCTTGAGGGGACGCTTCGTAATAGCGAAGGTTCTCCACATTCAATAAAGCCTACACAAATGGCAAAATAAAACGTATACTAAGAAACTAAAAAGAAAATAATGTACAATAGACAATACCTAACACAACTTACGACACGAATAACTTGTCAGTTAAACGATTAAACGAAAGTTCGCACAAACTCTTAAGCACTAGATAACGTTGGTAACTATACATTGTATAGGGCGTGCTAAAAACGTAGTACTTATTGCATGGGACGTTTTCTCAAGGGATATCTCTACCATATTAGTAACGGCAGGTACGTGCGAATCTGAACTAACTGGATAGCAGTTAACATTTAGCAGAAAATGTCTTGAGTGCACAAACTTGGTTTTAATATCCGATGACTGATCAACGGAAATTCCGTAGTACTTCAAACGTGCCTCAGATGAAAACGCGCTTCTTCCACATCACATCACACCGCTCAAGCATGAGTGTAACGGTGAGTAACTAACGGAAAATAATGTCACCGAGAGAGATATTCATAATGGCAACTATACACAAACGAAAATAAACTGTTAAGATTACAAAAGTCTCCACAGACTTAATGACCTAGTTTGAAGGATAACTAAATGCATCAACATCCAAAAAAAACAGACTAACATTATGTCACACAGGTCAAGCATGTCTCTAAAGGCAATAAACAATGTGTGAAATTGTTAGCAATGTAAGCCATGAAAGATAGGTGAATAAATTATAAACAAAAAATTTAACTGAGTACACATTAGTGTGTGAGAATATATCATAACACTCGAGGCAACGTAAAGTATGACCTAAATGCGTAAAGGAACAAAGATGTATCTTGCATATTAATAAAGCCAAACTAATAAACGATGCTAGAGAGGCTAAAGGAAAGAAATAAGGTAATTATAACAACGGACAAAAGGACCTGACACAGCTATAAAAGCAAAAGAATAAAACTGGCTATAACGTGGTAACAAGGGTTACCAAAACGTGTTATCATTCAGTGTGAAAAAGTAAGCATATATTACGCAGATTGGCTCACAAAAAGCATATGCCATTTCATACTTTATCAATCAATGATCACCAAACATGACTCAATGTTAATTTTGACTGTTATTAACTTTATCTGGTAATATTGATAACACAAAAAAATTTTAGTATAACACCGTACGCTTAACCATCATAATGACCTAATGTTGGTACTGACAGAAGAACAACGTGAAAGGTATTTTCCCTCTAGCTGAAAGCCTAACTGATCGAAATCATAACATTACTTGAATAAACACATCAAGCCAGACGAATAACAAGCTCCGAATCATTATATAACGTAAAACCTATTTAGTCATATAATATCGAACATTTTGTTAATTAAGAAACATAGATATATTACCATTTTTAAATTAAAAATTAATTAATCTTAATTCTATATTGCAAACAGATCTTATATAATTTACATTCAAAAAACATAAATACATAATAAGCATAAAAACCATGTTTAATTTTTCTCAATGTTCTATTTAACAATTTCGTATATACTACTAACGGTACAAGTATGACATCATAATGCATTTCCTCTCAGACGAAATGTATGGTGCAGTCTTTCTAATTTAATCTTTTTCCTTCTATAAAACTAGTTTGCAAAAACGACCCTACTTTGTGACAATAGTGTCCTATTGTTCAAAGATAATAAATTGCATTCTCAGCAATATATCACTATATACTCTTATTTTTTCAGGACACTGATTTTAAGAAAAGGAAGTAACATATTTATCCAAAATCGTGGGAGAGAAATATGTAAACATTCTCAAGCTCACACACACATACATAGCACTAATAAATGTTTCCGTACTCTTGTTTTAATTAATTATCTGTAGTTTTTATTATTATAACGTAGAAACTCACAAATTGGTTTCTTGATATACTTGGTTGGTTTTTAAGATAATTTTATTTTTAATTACTTACATTCTTATTTTTATTTTGTAGTTTTTTTTAAGAGTAATTTATTATGTCTCCTTCAATGTAAACTTTCATAAATCTCTAATAGTGATTAGCTCGTATTTATTTATATTTTTCGTTTTTTTATATTTTTATCAAGTTATATTTTTTTCATGTTTTTATATATTTTTTTCTAGAAATGTTTCGCAATTTTTCCAGATGGTAACCTTTATGTAACATCTGTATTAATTTGTTTCTTGTGATAAGTTTTTATATTTAATCATTATCAGGTATCAACAATTCTCTGAAGTGGTTTATCTCTATTTATTGGTTTAGTCTCGTACTAATACAAGAGGTCTTTTTATTTTATTTCTAGATACACACGTATCTTGTTGATGAATACTACTAAAACGGTTCCTTTATTACATATTTGAACTCATTTCATAGTTAATTCTTAATATTCTCGTTTTTAAGATATTATTTATTTTCATTCTACTTTTTTAAGTTTTTCATTGATTTTTTTATTTTTACATGTGAATAGGATTTCACATTTTATAAATCCTATTCTGCATTTTACTGTTTGTTTATAGTACAATAAATTATTTGTATAAATTTTTTGTTAATGATACATAACCTCTTCAGTCTACTAAAGATATTGAATTAAGGTCTCGTATAATTAAATTTTGAAACCTTTACTAGTTCTGGAATTGGGAATTAGCTAGCTAATTGTATCAGCGATTATCCATCCCCGGTGTGATAACGTATATTAACTCAAAGATAAATACACTATAATGAAACACCTATCGTTCAGAAACCACCTAATCCACTATCACTCTACTCTATACTCACTGTCCATAGTTGGTGATTATAACTCTTAACGATTGATAAGACTTACGATACTCGATGATAAGATTATGACATCTCTAATACTGAGGTCTATATGTATGAGGATATGCTATGAGTGAAACTATGACTAGTGATTCGTACTACAGGATTGCACATTGTTCGTTGTAACTAAGTATCTCTACTGTAGTGTTACACAATTCTCGGTCTGCCTATTAGTAAGACCAAGTATCAACCTTCAGTGTGAATTGAGAATTCATATTCTTTACTATAACAATCCTCACAATCAAGCCACTACAATGCACATACACGGTTGATACAACATTAGTAGTTATGACAAATCCTAATATTCGACGATATCTAATATAGCATACTGATATCTCGATTAACTAGGCCAGTTCTATGAATGTCTTAATATTTTGATATCTCTGCTTTAATAGTATGATAAACAATAACTAACAACATAATAGCATGAGTACCAATAAAATAAGATTTCTTTTTTATATATCTACTTCGACTGAAGAACGTATAAATATATATAAATGTCATGATATACATTTATTGTTTTTCACATAATAATATAGAACTTAAATACCTAGCCTCATGAACTAAGATAACTAAAGATGACTATTAGTATACAGATGAACATAAAGCATACCTTATAACCAACTTAATACTATTTACACACTAACGAATTAACATAACTAACTAAACATTAGAACCATTCACACTTTCCAAATCCAACTTAACGCCCTTTCTGTAAATTCTGAAGTATTACCTAGCATTATGGAGCGTTTACAAATAACATAAACCGTTTATCTATCATACTTTTTTTTCCATTCGTTCAATATCTCTCTATGACCAACTATTAAACGTTTGTATAATTTTATACTTGATCTCATTTGATCATATCTGAATGATAAAGGGTAGAGACGAAAATTGTTTTTTAACTTAAAGAACTTGTGACAGTAGAGTTTACTATACCCGTAAGCATTTGACAGTAAAGTTATTTAGAATCCATGTAAAATTAATCATCATACAGGAACCTTGTCTAATCATACCATAATCCACGAGACTCAGACACTCGTGGCCTGAATCCCAAACTCTGTGTATGAAGACATTCTTATAGATCACTAAAGTTGGTTCTTTTAAATTGACTCACGTAATTAGACATATTACCCGCTAATATATGAGAAAATAATTTTCTATATGATTCAAAATTCTTATATACACTTGTAAAATATGTAGATCAATGTAGTATCTTTATACTGATTTTTAAAACGCATAAGCTACACAATCAGATGACTCAAAACACACCGAGCCCAGTGTCCCCTACCCCATCTCACTTCTGACTCACTTATATTTGCATCATAATTGATCTAATTATTACACTGTCACAATTTCGGTTCTGTTCGGGTACTCAAAAAATAAACACACAAATAATAACTTCTTTACTCTATACTAACCACTTCGAAATAATCACTGCTTAATCTTTTCGTAACAACGTTTTTACTGTTATCAACTTAAGATTAGATCTATTTAATTATATGAATAGACGATACGGACAAAACTCTTATTTTACAAACAACTTAAACGATAACGAAATTAGTTACTCTATGTTTAACCTAATGACCCCATAACATAAACCAGCCCACTACCCCAAATTTGCTACCTTATACAAACAAGTACAACATCAAACCACTATCCAACCTCCTCCTGACCATCTGTCGATTTAATCAACTTCTACTAACTAAATTTACGTTAACCTTTGTATTTATCAACTTATTTTCGAGAGACATTTTATGTTTGACTCATTAACAATACGTTATTGTAATTCTAAATCAAAAACTTAGAACAATATAAACCGATTATTCTAGCATCATAACATGACGCAATAAATATAATGCCTAACGTAACAATATTTACTTTACATCACACCTTCCGCTATAATATTTAAACAAAGCAATTCATCAAGTATCTACGATCAATTTCAAATTATTATTAATGCCACAAACAGAATAACTAATGACAAACAAAGAAACCAACCACACAAACTTTTATAAGACCACACATATACATCTCACAAATATCATAAAGATTTATTTTATCCTGACACTCCAACATCCATAACCCTAAGAAGTTCTTTTGATCAAAATAATCACAGAAAAGGACGTTTAGATGTCGATCTCATGACTTTACTTGATTTTTAATGAGCTGAGATAACATCTGCAGTAAATCAGTTATTTAAGTCAAACCACTCCATCACTCTGGCAGTCCCTCTACCCATTCCCACCCGCATAGTCCTGAACTAACTATTCGTACCTCTACTGTGGATTCAAGGGTCATATTTCGTAGTGAGTATCATCACTTTTTTTTGATAGATATGAACCTACATCATGATAAAACACAAATTTCTTTATACATGCTAATACAACAAGAAATGAATTATAGATGCTAACGCTAAGCAAAAAATAGTTTTCGAACGATGTAATTAAAAGGTAAATTAGCATCATCTCTGAGAATCTAAATAGAACAAAATTGTACAAACGGACGAAAACCTAATCACACCTTAAGCTTTCACGGTAATTACAGATAAAACTTGATAAACGTTAACAAAAGTTCCAACAGACCTAAGACAAGCCACAGTCGACAGTACATGACTAACTAGCATACGTGCAAAGATCGTCTTAACTCCATATAAGTCACACCATGTGTTTGTGACTATACATATCACTGAGTGAATCTTTTACCTCTTATCCAGACAATTACCAAAGATGCATAACATGTTTAACAAAAAATTTACCACAACCACTGTTTGGTCTGGTGATTATGATTCATACGATCTATTGATAAATCTCTACTCTAAAAGTTGGACGTACACAAAGTTTTCTACTAAATTGAAATCGAAAGATATGATTTACCTTAGCGACTATCTGATCGTTGAACAATAAGAGAGATAAATAAAATGTATCAGCGATTAGAATTGACAACCTTATTAAACAGAGGATTGAATTAAGTAAGTCTAAACATAGCTATTATCAATTAGTCGGATCTCCGTTAACAACACGTATTTAAAGTTATACATAAAGTATTACATCCTAAAACCATAACCAGTGAGTCACACTTTTTTTTTTCAAAGCAGTTATCTATAAAAGACCATTATATTACTTAAGAGAAACAGAATAGATTATACACACTGACCCGTAAGCGCACAACACACACACACAACCTTCACAAAACACATAAAACACACCAAACACACAAACACACACACAAAACACAACACACACACACAAACAACTAAAACAACAACACACACACACCACAACAATCAACACACACACACACCCCAAGCACAAATAATACATTATACGGAACAAAACAAGATTTACACGAATACAAACTACTACTTAACTCCATAACAAAACAAAAAAACATCGAACTTAAATATCTATATAGTACCACAAATCTATTCAAAATATAAGATAACCTTGTCATCGCTATAACTTATAAGGTTGTACTAAAAATAATATCTTTCATCTCAAGTTAAGTGTTCACTCGAGCTTCGAAACGTAACTATATAATAAACGTCATACTCCTGAAACTACGAATAACAGTGACTATTAGAGACAACCAGTTACTCAGTAGCCTCAATATATCTGAAATACAAAAATATAATCAAACAAAAAAAATAACTATAAAACTCTAAGCATACAAACGCAAGAGCAAATCAACAAAAACAATGGCAATAACAATAAGAACACTTATTAACACTAAAGTTAGTAATGCTGTATACAAAGAGTGCATTTTAAATAATACTATCATCCCACATAAATTTAGTTGTAAATTTCACCACTATAATCATTGAGATAATATTATAATAACACTAACACTATACGCTTAAACAATACAAAAATAGAATAAATACAAAGGGTTTCAATTAACCTCAATTAGTTGTCTACTAATCTGATAAACAGCAACACAACCATCTATCATACACTACTAGTATTAAAAAGAACCAAAGAGGGATGAAAGAAACCCAATTGAAATTAAAAGGGTGTGATAGTCCTGAGAGGGGTCATCACACGAAGGGGTGTAACGGGTTTTTGGCGACCTCAGCAGCCGAAAGGCTGAGGCACTTACCCACTCCTTACAGACAGGCAGGGTAGAATGAGCCAAGCTACATCCACGTTTACTGATGGTGGTATAAGATCCCCACAACCCTCTCAAAGGAATTTACATCACCCTAATTTCAAAATGGGCTAATTCATTCTACAAACTATTTTTAGCAAATTTTTATACTCAGCAGAAATGTAATTGTGTGAATTATAAGCATATA
>JABUQX010051377.1:32500-36087 GCA_015478945.1 Trachelipus rathkii | reverse complement strand
CAAGAAGAGAGATGTAAATATATGTTTTGTTAATAAAATTTCATAATATTTTAAAAAGTTATTTTAAAACTTGTTTAGTTATAAATTTATAAACAAAAGTATTAACAGTTAATAAATTCTTGTTCAAGATAATGATTGATTTATTATAGAGTTTTAAGAACTTTGAAATAATTTTAGTTATATTTGATTGAGTAATATAAATGTGTGTTTAATTAAAAATAAAATGTTTTAATAAATTTATACGTTATGTGTAAGTGAATGTGCGTGTGTGGGTGTGTAAGGGAGTGTGCGTGGGTGTTAGTGAGTGTGCGTGTGTGTGTGTGGTGTAAGTAATCTGTGTGTGACTGTAAGTAAATCTGTGTGAGTGTAATTAAATCTGTGTGTGTAAGTAATCTGTGTGTGAGTGTAAGTATTGTGTGTGAGTGTAAGTAATCTGTGTGAGTGTAAGTAAATCTGTGTGGTGTAAAGTAATCTGTGTGTGGTGTGTGTTGTGTGTGTAAGTACATCCGTGTGTGAGGTGTAAGTTAAATCGTGTGGTGTAAGTAAATCCTGTGTAAGTAAATCTGTGTGTGTGTGTATAGTGTAATGTTAAGTGTCTACTAGGTAAATGTAAGTGCATGTAATTGTGTGTATAAGTGTCATGGAATGTGTGTATTAAGTGGTAATGTTGTGTGTGTGTGTGTGTGTTGTGTGTGTTCTAAATAATATTAACAATAAGGCATGAAGTAATAACACTAAGTATAATATAAATAATAAAAAATAAAAATAATAAAAGTAAAAAATAAAATTAAATAAAAAGAGTAAAATAAAAGTAATTAAAAAATTATATGAAAAGAAAACTGGATCATTTTAAATGGTGTCGCTTTTATCTGCATCTTATAAAAATGTTTAAACAAATAAAATAATATATAGTAAAATAATAAAAATAAAATAAAAGAATAAAAAGAATAAAATATAAAAGTATTAAAACAAATAAAATAATAACTAAAGTAAAAATAATAAAAATAAAATAAAAGAATAAACAATTCGGAAAGCGTTTTGAACAACTATATATTTGAACATAAAGTTAATATTCTACGAGTAAAAGCAGTTAAGCAGAAAGTTAAAGCAGTAAAGCAGCGAGTTAAGCAGTAAAGCAGAGAGTTAAAGCAGTAAAGCAGATAGTTAAAGCGTAAAACAGTAAAACAAAAGATACTAATCCCTAGGTGTTAGGTAACACCTCTTATGATTTACTAATTTACTGCTTTAAGGTATGTATGTTAATAAATATATGAGTTAGAGCAAATATGTGAGTTAAAACAGTAAAAGCAGAAAGTTAAAACAGTAACGCAGAAATACAGTAAAGCAGAAAGTTAAGCAGTAAAGCCAGAAAGTTAAAGCAGTAAGAGCAGAAAGTTAAAGCAGTAAAGCAGAAAGTTAAAAGAGTAAAGCAGAGTTAAAGCAGTAAACAGTAAAACAAAAGCTACTAATTCCCTAGGTTTGGTAAACTCTATTGATTTACTCATTTACTGCTTTAAGGTATGTAATGTTAATGCTTTTTAGTAAACATTTCTGTAAATTGTGTAAAATAATGATATTTATATCAGACCTTTGGCTTTTTCTTTCTTATTATACATTTTAAAAAATTTAATAAATTAAAAAATATTAAGTAAAAGGTATTAAGTAAAAAGTAATGTTAATAAATATATGTGTTAAATAATAGGTCTGTACTGAGTTACAGTTTTAGGTCACGAAATGTTTTAATAAAATGTTTAGTATGAAATAAAAATGAATTGACTCATAGTATATTTGGAAAGAGAAATTCTTTGAGATGTTTAAGTATGAAATAAAAATGAAGGACTCATTATATATATTTTTCATTCCTGCAGGAAATATTGCCGCCTGCGGGCGCAGCGATAGACGGGCGGAGTAGCGGAAATATTTGCCGCTCGGGCGATGTGGGGGCGGGTAATGAAATATTTGCGCTTGCGGGCGTCGCGGCGGCGGGGAACAGCGGCCGGGTCGCACCTTTGCGGGTTTCGCGGGTTCGTGGATCTTCACGGGTAGGGCCGCATGCGGAGCCCTGGTGGATAAGCTTATTGAACTAGGAAGGCATTAATATTAACCCTGTTTTTAATGTAGGGTAGAGATTGAGGAATCAAAGATGATTCATCAAGAGATGATATCAATATAGACGGTATCAAAGTGATTATCAAAGTATGAGTAATACAAAGATGACCTTCAAGTTGAGGCATCAAGTTTGAAGCTTTAATGCTGAGCATCAAGATTGAGATCAAAGTTGAGGCATCCAATTGAGGCATCAAAGTTGAGGCATCAAGAATATTGAGTGTGATAAGTGTAAGTGTAATCTGTGTGATGCGTGTGACATGTAAGTGTATATGGTTTTAATGTAATGTCTATGTTAATGTAGTGCTATGGCAAGTGTAAGTGCTTATAAGTGTCCTAAAGTGTTTATAAGTGTCATAGTTGATGTGTGTAATAGTGTCATAAGTGATTATATAATATATATATATATAATTATATAATATATAATAGTATATAGTATATATATATTTATATATATATATATATATATTATATATATATTATATTTATATATATAATATATATATAATATATATAATTATATATAATATTATATATATTATAATACTATATATATAGTATATATAATATATATATATATTATATATATATATATATTAATTATATATATATATATATATACTATTTTAATATTATATATTATATATATATATATATATATATATATATTTATTATTATATATATATAATTATATATTATATATATATATATATATATATATATATTATCTTTATTTATATATTATTTATATATTTATATATATATAGGCTTATAAGTGGTTAGAAAAATTAACTAACTCATAGTAGGCAAGCATCCATAGCAGCCTTTAATATACACATTGAATCTCAAACGCTTATAAGCTCAGGGGTAGAACACCCATATTAGGGGCATTCGGGGCTCGGGGAGCTAGAAAAGGCTTGAAAAAAAGTGGCAACTCAGTTGGCACTATGTGCAACTCACTGGCACTATGTCGCACTCACTTGGCACTCATTGGCATCAACTTGGCACTCATTGCACATTGGCCCTCACTTGCACTCACCTGGACTTCACTGCACTCATATGAATAATCATAGAACACTATAGAACATCACTAGATCTTTTACCGGTGATTGGGGAAGCAATTAAAGCCATCAAAGTTTTAGCGTGGGTCAAATTGACCCATGGTATATGACAGGGTCAAGGCTGAAATATCAAAGTTGTAGGGGTACGTGTAGGCTAAGTGAAGGTTGGGTGTAGTCTAGGTGTAGGTGTAGGTGTAGGTTGGGTGGAGTCTAGGTGTAGGTGTAGGTGTAGGCTAGGTGAAGGCTAGGTGGAGGCTAGGTGTAGGTGTAGGCTAGGTACAGGCTGGGTGGAATCTAGGTGTAGGTGTAGGCTAGGTGAAGGATGGGTGGAGGCCACGTTCGGGCGGGGTGTAGGTGTAAGCTAGGTGTAGGTGTAGGCTAGGTACAGGCTGGGTGGAATAGGTGTAGGTGTAGGCTAG
>JABUQX010051377.1:22500-25000 GCA_015478945.1 Trachelipus rathkii | reverse complement strand
AACAAGCTTAAATGTTAAAATAGAAGAATCAGAACGCGAACAAATAGACTTGAAAGTCTTGCTGGCAAATCAATTATTAATAAACAAACAAACAACAGAAAGCCCTTATTAATTTTACAAGCAGATTTTAATAAACCCAGGTGAGGTCCAAGTATGTTTACCTAGCAGAAAACACCTAAGTGAAACACCCAGGGAAAATGATGAGGGCGCCTGTGGAAAGGAGCTTGGAACGCTTCTACCTATATACAGAAACCAATAAAAACACTATTTAGAAAAGGTGAGACTGTTTAAACACGAGTCACAATCACTTCCTCAAAAGAGTATATATGTCTCTAAACAGTTGAATATTGTCTGGATACATTTCCTAGACTTTAGAACAACATCCGGTGGCATTGCTATAGTATAAAGCAGAGTGATGAAACATTTCGAGAGAGAGAGAGAGAAGAGAGAGAGAGGAGAGAGGAGAGAGAGAGGAGAGAGAGAGGGAAGCGGGGAGAGAGATGAGCGAGGGGAGACGAGAGGGAGAGAAAGGAGAGAAGAGAGAGAGGACAGAGACAGAGAGAGAGAGCAGAGAGAGAGAGAGAAGACAGAACAGAGATGAGAGTAGACGAGGACAGAGACAAGATCAGAGACAGAGACAGAGACAGAACAGAGAGACAGAGAGAGAGAGAGATGAGAAGAGAGAGAAGAGAGAGAACAGAGAACAGAGAAGACAAGAGAGACAAGAGAGAGAGACAGAGAGAAGAGCAAGAGAGAGAGAGAGAGAGAGAGAGAGAGAGAGAGAGAGAGAGATGAAACGAAAAGTCACCTAGAATTTTCCTTTTCCAGAACTTAAATAATGAAATTCAATAAAGATCCCTATTTGTTGCAGAAATTATTGTGAATAAAAAATCTTGCATTGGAGCAACAAAGTAATTCCTTGGTGGCACCTACTCCATCACTAGAAATCGCTGACTCTCAATCTACAAGGGAGATTGAGAGGGTATAATGAGGGGCAATATTTGAATTGACCTCTCTCCTTGTTCATCCCCGAAATTGCTTGATTTTTCTTCATTATTAAAAACAATGATATTAAATTGAGTTATTGTGCAATGTCTAACACCTTTGGTACTAGAGAAAGAGTGGGGAAAGGGGGTTGGAGTGCCTACTGGACATTTTCCGTAAATACTCCTAGGTCCTATTGCAACACTAAGAAACACTGAAGGTACCCTCTGTTTCAATGAGGCCAGGAAGAGACGAACTACTGACATTTGGAATTCAAAAAAATATTTATGTCCAACTTAACACCCCATTTGCCCAATGGATGGCGTATGCATCTTACCTATATATATTATATATATATAATAATTATACTATATATATATATATATTATATATATAATAATATAATATATAATATATATATATATATAGTATACTATATATATATTCATAATATCATCAATATATTATATATATAATATAATATATAATACTAATATATATCATATATATATATTTATATATATATTATATATATATATATATATATATAATATATATAATATATATATAACTATAATATATTATATGGGTAAGATGAAAATGTCATCCATATATATAATAATATATTATATATAGATGATATATATATAAGGTATATATATAAATATTATATAATATATATACTATATACTATATATTATATATATATAATTTATATATATAGTATATTTATTATATATATAATATTATTATATATATATAATTTATATATAATAATAGTATATAAATATATATATATATATATATTATATATATATATGTATGCATGCATGTATGTGTGTGAACTCATTCGTGCATAAAATTATAGCACGTCTGTTTCCGTACCTGATGATACAGTTTAAATGTCCACAACAAAATTTCCCATGTCGAAGGAAGAGAAAATTTAAAAGGACTGAGAGATAAAAGGAAGGATTTAAATGGCGTTACAAAGGGCTTATGTCCGAACAGAAGTTTATGCAAAACAAAAACAAGAGATTTTTGAATGGGTCAAAGGTCACGCTAGATTAAAGGGAGCGTTCCTTTATTCACCGCCGCGTCGGGTCACCTTCTTTTCTTCTCCTTCATCTTCTCAGAAGCGTAAACAAGGAATATCTGACGGAGGACTTCGCTCTCCAACTGTTAGATTATTATTTTCCAAGTGAGAAGAAATGATTGTCTTTTTAAATTCTCATTTACTTCCAATGACATTTTTCGTGATTCGAAAGAGGTCACAAATTGTCAAATACATTTAAATTTCCTGTCATATGGACTTCAAATCTTATCCTCTTCCCTATATATTACTATATATATAGATAATAATATATTTATATAGAAATATATAATATATAAAATAATATATATATAGTTTTATATATATGATTATATATATATATATATATATAATATATATAAGCTGTTATTTATATATAGTATTATATATAATATATATATATATATATATATATATATATATGAG
>JABUQX010051377.1:0-17500 GCA_015478945.1 Trachelipus rathkii | reverse complement strand
AATCGTCTAGATATGGTCGTACTGTACGCTTTTTAAGTCTAGGTTATGATGAAGGTTTGGTTAGTGTACACTAGGTCTAGGTTTACGGCCAAACGACAATCCAATCTAGGTTATGTCTAGTCCTACGCAAACGACGATCCGTCTAAGATAGTCGTACATGTACGGCTTTAAAGTTAAGGTTAGATAAAGTTTCTCCTAGGTACACACAGATTGCTATATAATATATTATATATACTTACATATATCATAGATATATATATATATTATATAATATTATATATATATATATCTATATATATATATATATATAGAATACTATATCGAGTATCGATATCGGTATCGATATATTATCGACGATATCGAGAACTCGAAGTCAGACAGAACTTAAGTTTAACGATTATGGGGTAGATCTAGATTATATGCCATTAGATTAAGAAAGTTCAATTTGTTAAAAATAAAATTTAATTTATTTCACAGTTAGTGCTATATTAATCCCAATATGCATGCTTAACAAAAACATACGGTGGAAAGGCGTGAAAGTGTTTTTAAATAATAAAATAAAATACAAAAAGGAGATGAACATAAAGCATTGATTGATTCAGAATACTTAGAGATTAGCTTTATTAGCTATGAAATTAGTGTAAAACTATTTGAAATTAATAATTTAAAGGATACTTGCAGAATTATAGACTTTACATACAACGTGTTATATATATATAATATTAATATATTTATAATATAGAATATATATATATATATATATATATATATATATATATATAATATTATATCACATATATATAGATATTAATATATCATATAATAGTAATATAATATAAATAATATTATATCATAATATATAAATATATATATAATATATATATAATATATTAATCATATATTGATAATTATATATAATATATTATATAATAATATCATATACGTAAGGTGTAGTTATAAATATATAATAATTAGTATTAGTATATATATATAAATCTATATATATATAAAAAAGAATAATGTTTCGACATCTATAAAAACTTCAAATTTGTAATTCATTTTTCGTTCTTTAATTTAGTAATCTTTTTTACCAAACATTTTAAATTTGTAAACTAATGTTGTAAAAATTTAACACTAAAATTTTATTGATTAGAGAAAAACGTACAGGATACTTATTGACATCTGAGCCATATAAGTATACTATATATATATATCATATATATATATATTATATATATATATATAATAATAAATATATATATAATATATATATATATATACTATATATATTATATATATAATATATATATATATATATATATATATTTATATATATATATATATATATATATATATATATATATATATATATAATATATATTTTATATATATAATCATAGTATATATATACTCATATATATTATATAATTTTTAAAAGTAACCTGATGGTCATTGCCTCATTCGAGAAGGGATTCTTACTTCTCTAGAAAGTTTCTTCCTATAGGATCATCATTTTTCGCAATTAATCTTTCTTTACCAATTGTTCATATTTGAAAAAAGAAAAAAAGAATGTGTATTTAGATTCCATTATTCGGGAGAGTTATAAGAATTCATGAATAATACATATCAAGAATTAAAGAAGACATGAATTGTAGTAGTAAGCTGTTTGGGTTTCAGCAGAGTCATGAAGTTCATGAGATTGAATCAAAAATCTTGGCACTTTGATTTCTTGCAGCACTATTATTGTACTCGCATTTTGATTTCTTATCAATTTTTTTGCCAATTATTAATGATTTCATCCCATTTATTCATTATATAAATATACAATTAGGATTTTTATTAGCTAAATATTTTCATTTAAAATACTTTTATTACTTCTTATCAGAAAAACAAAAATCAAAACCCATAATATAACACAAAAAAATTGATTTTTTAGTTGGTTTAAAGTTATCAAACCAATTTCCATATATTTATTTATATATAAATATGATATTATATATATATATATATATATTATATATATATATAATTATTATATATATATATATAATTAGATTATAATATAAGATATGTTTATAATATATATATATATATATATATATATAAATATATTATATTATAGTATATATATAAATATATAGTATATATATATATCAGGCGCGCTTATATATATGTATTTGCATTTTACCATTTACTCACACACTTAAAGTTATTAAGATACATTATATATATAGATATATATTAGAGATAATTTCTAATAAAAACTAAAATTAATACCATATTTTCTAAAATAGAAAAATGTATATATTGTGGTGTGTGTGTGGATCGTCAATACTGAGTGATTCCTTGAGAGAGAGAGTGCGTATGTGTTTCAAAAAAAGAGAGCATTGATGACCGGTAAAGCATAAGCATTAATCTCAAAAATTAAAAAAAATGTTACAATATTTTAAAAAAGTTATGTAACTAACCTTTACAATTTATTAAAACGAAAGTCCGTCTTTGTCTTTGAAATTGAGCAAATTTATGAATCACTTTATTTTAAATGTTATTCCATAATAAAATGATTGTAGATAGTAGTAGAATTGATAAATGATAATAATAAATAATAGAATTCCTTTTTAAAGTTAGAAGTTTGAGAAGTGTACTCATATTCTTGTTCATCAGAGAGAGACAGAGAGAGAAACTGTTCCTATTTCACACTGTGTCAGATACAAGGTTCCTAGTTGATGTTCTTGTAATGAAATCTGAAATTAAAAGCTTATGGATCCAGACATAGAAAGCAATTTTGTTTGGCTTGTATATTTCTTTCAATTGTAGTGCGTTTTGTTTAAGCTGGTTTGATTGTTCAAGGAAAGAGTACACTTTTGACAGTTTCATGGTACAGGGCATCAGAAAGATGAATGCATTTACTGAGGAAACATTGTTCGGGCAAAAATTAACGGTGGTGGAAACAGTTTAAATGTCCTTAGAATGTTAAATTCGAGCTTGGGATATTTGCCGACGAGAAAATAAAAAGAAAAAAAGAAAATTAAAAGAAAGAAAGTAAACCCCTCCGTTGTGAGAATGTCCGACTTGATTCCAAATAGGCAATTGGTCGTACTGGAGGGCTGCCGGGCTAAAGTACAGAGGCAGCTGTGACATCTGACCAAAATATAGATTATAGAGTATATATAGAGAGATATAGAGAGATAAGAGAATAAAACAGAAATGATAGAATAGACAGAGAGAGATAGAGATAAAGAGATAAAAATAATAAGATTATGAGAGAGACGGCAGAGAAAGATAGAAGTGGCCACGAAAAGTAATAGCAACAGCACAGCGCGAGGCACAATAAGAGTAGGCGGTAGTAGCGAGAGATGCTGCGTGGAGAGGCTTAGGACAGAAAGAGAAGGTAGAAAATAGTCCTTACAGTAGGGGGCCGCCTTGATGATACTCAAGGCAAGAGAAAAGTCAATGTACACTGAAGAGGTGAATGAAAAAAGAGTTGAAGAAAGTAGTAAGAAAAATAAGGGCTAAAACGATGCAAATCGCCACGTGCAGCCGCAAAGACTCAGCGGAAGACTTAAGCAGAAGAGAAAGTGGTGTGGAAAAACCGAGCGAGGTCGTGTCAGAGCGTGTGCATGGTCTAAACGTGCAGGACAACATTACCGGCAACGAGGGTAGATAGACAGAGAGGGGGAAAGAATTGCGACAGCGCAAAGATAGCGTGCAGGAGACGGATGGAGGCGGGGAAAAAGGGGCAGTAGGAGAGCATACGCGTAGGAGGCGGGGATGGACAGACGCGGTAATTGAGATATAGAGCATGACTTTAGAATAGAGAGATTAATACGGATATATGAGAGAGAAGAAGATGAATATAGAAGGATAGGAAATTATAGGGGTAGATAAGAGAGAAAGTATAGAGAGATGAAGAGATGATACTAGAGACCGAGAGTAGATAGATGATTGACGACATGAAATGGAAAGTTGGGACAAAAAGGAAAAAAAACAAAAGAGCGGGAATAGGGATACGGAAAAAAAGGCGTTGGGCGGGGCAAAAGTGGGCGGTGGCACAAACAAGGCCCAACGGAAAAGGCCAGATGGGAAACGGCCCCAACCACTGAAGAGATATAGAGATAGAAGATAAGAGGAGAAGAGAAGAGAAGATAATGAGAGAAGAAGAGTAGATGGTGATATGATAAGAGTGAGAGAATGAGAGGATAAGAGATATAAACGAATGATAAGAGAGTAAGTAGATAGAAATAGATAGAGATATAGGAGAGAGAGAGAGAAATATGAATAGATGGGAGAGATAGTAGAAGATAATAAAGAGGACGAAAAAAGTTATTGATGGGGTGAGAGATGCGTGTGGAGGAGGATATTGGGAGGCAGGTGATGAGGGGATGATGGAGGGATGAGTAAGAGGGTAGTAGATGGATTGATAGAGTGAGATAGAGAAGAGGAGAAGAGAAGATATAGATAGATAGACCTGTTTGGTGGAAGAGAGAGATAAGAGAGATAAGAAGGATTAGAGAGATGAGTAGAGAGATGGATGTACGGAAGAGAGATAGAGAGAGATTAGAAACTGAATGAGATAGAAGAGAATATTAGAATTACAGAGAAATAGTGGATAGAGAGAATGAGAGAATATAGAGAGAAAGAGAGAGAAGAAATAGAGAATATATCATGGAAAATAGAAGATTCGGATAATTGAACGTACTCGAATAAGTAGAAAGAGATGATAGATATAGAGAGGATGGATATCGTAATAAGATATAAATAGAGATTGAGATAGCATTGGGATAACTAGTCACGAGTGAGAGATATGTGATAGATAGAAATGATGTTAATGCCATACTATATGAGGATATTTATGATAGTAAAATAAACGATATTGTACTTACAACAGATAGATAGATGTAGAAAAAATGATAGATATCAAAATATAAAATGTAAGCGTATGGATCTATATATATATAAAAAACTATAATCTTCTTATATCAAAAATAAATATAATAATATACTATAATATAATATATATAGATGAATAAATAAATAAATTAATAATAGTAGCAGTAGTAATAGTATATAGTAGTATATATACTGTGAATATATATCTATTCTAGACAATACAAATTTAATAAGAATCCTAACAACAGTACCAGATCGATCCTGTTAACATCAACTTGAAACTACTTGACTGTATGTGCCACCTACTTATCTCAAGTCAAAATACGATCTCGTATTGTATCCAATTCTTTTTCCCTCTAAATATATAAATATATATAATATATATATATAATATATTATATATATATATTGATATATAATATATATATATATATATGATACTAGTATATTTAATATATATATATATATACTATATATATACTCATTCCCACCCTAAAACGTCATATCAATATTCACAATGATTATATAACTAACATCTATAACCTATCTATGATATATCTATATAATATATATTTCTCTATGATTATACATATAATAATATAAGAATTTTTATATATTATAATAACTATTTCTCATTTTTACCCTATATAATCAAACATTTCTTATATATTATTTTAGCTATTTCTCATTTATACTATTCATATTATAAATATATAGTATATAATATATAATTTTAGCTATTTATTTATAATAATTATAGTATATAGTATATATACGGGTATAGTATATTATGATATATATCATATGATAAAGTAGTGAGGAGTGTGTGTGGTTATATGGGGGGAGTTAGGGGTGAGGGGGGTGGGGGGGGGAGGGGTAGGGGTAGGTGAGGGGAGGGGTGAGATAGTAGTTATAATTAGGGTATGGGTATGAGCAGGTGTATGATAAGCTAAGGTAGAGGTGGGGGATAATTATGAGGAGTTAGGGGTGAAGTGGGTAAGAGGGGTGGGGGGGGGGGGTGTGGTAGTGTTATAAGAGTGAATTGTGTGGAGGTGTGGTTGGTACTTATATATGTATGGGGGTAACTATTATTGTTATAAATGGGTCGAGTATTCTTGCTGAGTAGTGACGTCTCTTCCGTTATAAATTACACCATTTCTCTTTCCTATTTTGCAAACTCTGACCATCAATATATTGACTCTTAATTATGCTAATACTTTTCCTCCAGATAGCGTCCATTCATGCCCTAAGACGTTATATCTTCTTGCAGGTTTCTATCGGCTAAGGTTGGGAGCATTGCGTTGTTTATTGCTATACCGCTCTTATGATATAAAATCCTGTCTTTGACTAGGGGATTGCTATCGGTCACTCGACTGACAAAGGTGGTGCCGCAGATCACCGATGGGATGAAGCAGTTCATTCCATCTTCAGCTAATTTTTTTTTCCCCAAATCCATGGTTGCTGATGAGCTTTGCTTCTCGCCATTCAGAAGAAGACAGTTTGCGTATCTGCATGAAAAACTTCGTTCTTTCTATCACTCTAATATTTTTATTGCTCGAATCGTATGCAGGATTTACTATCGTACTAGGTTGAAGCGCAGTTATTGCACTAAAATAATTGACAACCTGTCATGTCTCCTACTGATTAAAAATTTTCTGCCCCTTGCCTTAAAAACTACTCTAACAACTTTTGTTAATCTGCCTTTCAACTCCCTAGTTCGCTCTGAACGTAATCTCGTTGCAACTCTCCTCCTGAAAAAGCCCATCTATTCGGTGACCTCCTTTTTCATCTTAATTCCACTCTGGACGATTCCTGCACCCATCCTCCTACTCCTTCTCCTCTCAGGTTTCCCATGTTCTTTACCTTGATGCTTACACATGCAATTGTTGTCATGAGGATCCTGAGATCTACTTGAACCCAGGAAGCTAGAGGCCCGGATGTTCATTCCTCTCCCGATGTTTTGAGGTTGTGCTTCCTGAGGGCGAGATCGCCTTGGCTCCTCGTTCAACTCTACTCTTCTATGTCTTAAACTAATACTTTCCTCAGTTGCTGGAAACGCGCACGCATCGTCAACGATCCCAAAAAAGGTTAGACCGCCTGCTGATCCTTCATAACTATCTACCCGTTATAGCTCTAATTACTTGTTTTCTAGTTTAAAGTCTTGAAACTTCGTTTATAACTGTCATTTCCTTAATTTCAATTGAGTCTCATCTCATCTTCTTTCTGGAATCGGTATCGAGTTGATGGGTTTCGTCGGCTGGAGGCATTTATTACATACCTCTGTCCTTATTTTAATTGTTATAGTCTCCGCTTATGGGACCATGGAGAGTCATTGCGTATTTGGTGCTGCTTACAGATCAAAAGCTTTTGACGGGGTATTGGCACGCGCACTGCTCTCTAAGTTCCCTCCTTGGGTTCTCTCCTTCACTTTGCTACTGTGTTTAGTTTTCTCTTCGACGCTGCAATAGTCAGCATCTCGATTGATTAGAACTCCTCTCCTCCTTTCCTGTTTAACTATGAATTGGTTCGCAAAGTCGTATTCTATCTCCCAATTTTATTCCACTTCATCCACTGATCTCCTCAGTTGTATTCCAATCTCTGTCAACTCTGTGATTATACATGACTCGAACTCTGCATTTCTTCTACTCATTTCCAAATCTTCTCCCTATTTGCATCTGAGATTTGCCTCTCGTCTCAGCTTTCCGATTCTATTCTTAATCTCCTGATGAATTTCCCGGTGGGGTCACCGCAACTTGTAAAATTCAACTCTTTATAGAAACTCAAGCTTACTCTACATCTCCCTCACAATAAACACCTCCCAACATTCCCTATTTTCCTTCGACGCTCTAACGTCTGTCCTGTGAATATACATAACATATTCATGGTCTTAACTTAAAATACAAATGTCTTGGAAATCCTCATAATTTCAATGGTTGCTAAGGTGCCCAAAGAAGCTGGGATTTCATGTGCAGTTACTGGAATTTGTTTTCCTCGCACAGCGTACTCCAGTTATATAGCCTTTATTCGCCCTTGAATGAGTATACTGTTCTCGACATTTGTGGGGGGGAGTTCGGCCGGCTACCACGTTAAAATTTTCTTGTATGTGGTTGTACATGTCAAAGCTAAGAGACTTCAATAAACTGTTCCCTTACTATTCAAAAACTCTCGATGATCCCTTATACTCACCGATATCGTAACGTGGGGCACTTATCTCGTTTCTATATAGTACTTTAACAGCGCCAGTAATGTCTACAGCGGAGTTGCCTACTCGTATATCACCAACCATGCGTCGCCTACGTAGCAGCACAAGAGGTGCCCTGCTCTCGCATGATTTAGCGTTAGATATTAGTACAGCTCGAGGTCTTGTTCGTGTAGTGCCTTTCTTCCTGCTATCTTACTGTTCTGGGAAACTCCTTGCCTACTTCTGTTTTTTAAATCTCCTCTCCATAAAGCCCACGTCTGCTCTCACCTGAGAGAGTTGTGCTACTGTAGACTTGCGATATAGGGTGAATTTATTCAATGTGATTTTCCGCCTCCCTCCTTGAAAAGGACCCAACCCGTGAGATCTATAACTGTATATATAATATATAGTATATAAATATAATATAATATATTATAAATATATATATTATATATTAATAATTAGAATAATATCATATATATATAATTATATATAATATTATTAATATATTAAATATAGTGTCTAATATATAATATATATATATATTTTATTTAAGTTATTATTATTGATTATTATTATTATTATTATTATATGTATATAATTATTATTAACTACTAGTTATTATTATTATTATTATTATTATTATTATTCATTATTATTATTATAATATGATATTATTATTATATTTTCATTAATTATTATTATGATTTATTATTATTATGATTATACATTATTATTATTATTATTTGATTATTATTATTATACACTGAAGGTGAATCTCTCCCTGACGATTTAGTTTGTTATTAGTATGATATAAATTCTGTTGAAAGGAAGCAAGGATAAAAACGCATCTTTAAAACTGTTCAAAACAACGTAGACAATTATTATAATTCCTCATTTCCTCCTCTCAATAAGGATTACATTTCACAAGCGAATGAAGCTTTAATTGAAATTATTCATATTCTCCACGCGAGGGTTACCTAGAAGATTGAACCTCTTTAAAAGGGAGGGGGGGGGGGGGGTTTCCACACTCCTATGAATCTCACTCGAATAAAGTGCTGTTCGATCCTCTTGTGTCATGGATTAAGGATTCAGAGCTCTTTCTCTTTTAGCAAAGGGTTACAAAGAATTTTCTACTCTCTTTCACAAGAAGAGATACATTTTTGTATTTGTTTCCGGATTAAGAAAATTAGTATAATAATATAATATATAATATATAGTATATCTATCAATTATATATTATATATATATATATATATTATATACTATAATATATTATATATTAAGAGTGTAAATTATAATTAATATGATATGAGTGATATATATACTTTATAGTTAATAATGTATAGATATATATATTATATGATTAGATATAATAATAATATATAATAATAATATAGTATATATATTATATATAATATTATAGTATAATGATTACGTGAGATGTAATAATATTATATATAGTATGTTAAGACAGTACCCTGTGGTCTACTTATATGCGCTACAAGCATTTAATGTTTACCAAATTGCACAATGTTGTGTTAAATTATTTTACCTAATTTTTACATAAAGAAATACATTTTTTAAGTCTTATGATTACAATGAAGAATCTGTTAGCGTACTCTAATCTAATATACACAAGATTTTGTCCGTTTCGCCTTTACATCTGTATCGCAAGTGTCGCTCTACAGATACCTAGTATAAGTCCCAACGAGGAAAATATTTAAAGAATGCCAAAAATAATAATTATCTTTTAAAAAAAAGTAGTTGGTTATTTATTAACAATCCTTCTCTTGGTTTCCCAAAATGTCGAAGAAGTAATCATGGTTTAATATTCGTCTCAAATTTTATGTCTCAGGAAGTTTTTGAAATTTCTTTAAATTGTCTGGTTCATTGTGAGTTTACTTGACTCTAATTATTCGTTCTTTCTGTCTAGTATGTACCCTCACAAAAATTAATGTGGTGAGCCGCTTTCTTTTCAAGTGGCATTTTCATTGAGTTATTTGCCGCGACCATGTAATTGGTCAAAGCAGAATTAGGTGAGCATTTATTTAAATCTACATTTTTGCTGACTTATAAACCATCTATGATAGCCAGCTTTATATCTATGTATATACATTATCTTAAATTAATTTTAGTCATCGCGAAATTTTTAAATATTCATGTAGGTAGTTTATGTAATTGTATTTTTGAGAGGCATTAAAAAAATTTTGATTGGGAATTGGTATGTTTTTTGGTGAGAAATCAATATTTTCATTTGTTGAGGTTGATTGTTTATACATACTGAATTTAGCACATGAAAACTAATAATTTATAGTTACAGGTTTAAAAAGCTCGCTAGTCATGTAAAACGCAGATAAATAATTGAGTCTATTTTTTAAATAACAGTCGTATGATGTATGTATATCTGATCCTCAAATTCAATATTGTCTCAATCTTTTCTAAATACAATTTAAAGATTTCTAATGACGATCAAAGTTATCTTGATACCCTGAAGACCAGTTCAACTTTGATTTTCCAATTAAAGAATAATCTAAAGAAGCATTTGCGTTGCAAATTGATTTCACGATTTATCGAAAAAGCGTCAAAAACAATTAACTAACGTGTCACACTATATTTAACCTATGATTTGTTGAAGGCTTTTGTGAATATTAGTAGTTATATCTCTAATAGTCAATACAAAAAATATTAACCCATATCTGAAACTTTTCACAAATTAAATATTAATACATTTAAATATAGAGAAAGAAATTCGTAATTAGAAAAATAAATATAAGTTAATGTTAAATTAACATTTATGTTATATAAACTCGTCTTATGGATTAATATACTCTATCATATCGTCATTATTTATAATATACGTTATATTATATATATAGCCTTAATATTATATATATATATAGATGATTATATATACTATATATATATTATATTATATTATATATTTTATATATAGATATATATAGTAGTATATGATATTATATATAGATAGGAACTGTGATGTTTTATCACTCGTTCAGTATTGATTTTTTTGATTTTCTTTTTTCTTATATATTTCTAGTTACTATATCCTATCAGCAATTTAAGTGGCGTAGAAAAACATGATTCAAAAAGTTAATAGGACCAGTTACGTTTTTACGACTCCGTCATTTTAATTTTTTTTTTTGTACTTAACTTACCGAATATACCAATAGGGTAAACCGCTAAATAGATTCAGGAGTCAGCGTGTCTCTCGCCTACTCGGGATAACTACAGGGTGTAGGACTATTTCCCCCCCTCTCGGAGAGGCTGTATCCGGAACTCCGACTTCTTTGGTTAGTTGGTGTTCGCGGTGGTTTCCTCCGCCCCTCCCCTACGGTATGGAAAAACGTTCCCCCCCTCTGTCCCCCAGGCTCGAGCCCCCTAATTGTTTTTATTTATATTTTCATTTTTATCATTATGTATAATTAATTATTAATACGCTATTTCCAAATATGTAATTGTTTTTCTGTAAGGTTCTACTTTTCGAGATATTTCATTTATGGGAATTTTTTATTTTTTTTTTGTAATAAGCTTTATACGCTGGATACTCAACATATGATATTGTGTTATCTCTGTAGTCTACTTTTTGAGATATTTATTTTTTAAAATTTGTTATTATATAAATGTGATTTTAAATTAATATTTAATATGTAGATGCAAAAAACATGTTCAATTCAAACCACTGAAAATTCACTATTAGTATCATATACTAGCAATAGTATTAAAAAAAAAAAAAAAAATTCAAAACTGTACGCAAGTCTTGAAAGACAGAACAGTGCCTATATGGACAATATATATAACTTAAATATTAATATATATATAATATATAAGATATATATACAATATATAACTTTTATTAATTAGTATATTATATTATATTATAATAGTATATTTTTATATTTCATATAATACTATATACATAAGTCTAATATATTAATATAATATAAATATTAAATTATATTATAATTATTATAGATATGATACAATATATATATATCATTATATAAAATATATATTATATTATATATATATAGTAAATATTAATAATATATATTTAATATTATATATTAAGATATTAAAATACCTTTAACGATATTTTCTCTCCTACTACATGATATATAATATTAACTTTGTCAAATAAACCACTTTTTTTTTTGGGGTGAGAGGGTGCGAAGAATATTTCAGGAAGCATTCTGGCGTATGAGCATTCGAGAAGCAATTTTAAAGTTAAGTGAAAAGTTTTCTTGAGAGGTAGTTTGACCATCTGACCAGCCTAACACAACGCCCTAAAAGATGATTAGATAAATAAATTAATATAATAAATATATATTTGCTATATATATACACCATTACAACCCGATAAATGAGTGATAGAGGTAGAGATAGATGAGAGATTAAGAAGAGATAGAGGTAGTAGAGTAGTATAGATAGGAAAAGGATCCGAGTTAAGAGAAAGGATTAAAGAAAAGCGCTTCCCAACCGAGGGGTCGGCAGCGTGCGACAAACGTGACAGGCGAAAAATGTGGGCAAAAATAGGGTGGGGTAAACAAGGTCTGGAAAAGCGTCTCGGGCCGGTCAGTGATTAGGGTGGATAAAATTGTGTGGAAATTCCGGTATGGCGTCGTTGTTCCAATGACGCTAGCCAGGGATGTGCGACCGGCGATGGACTGCTCAAAAGCAAACTAGCAATAATGGAAGTGATTGTGTAAAGTTATTGAAACTATTTATATTTATATTGATTATATAAGTACCTATATATATATTATATAAGTATAAAATTTGTACTGATACGATAAGAATAATTAATATAATAAAGAATTTATATAATAACTAATAGAAGATAAAGAAAGATAATAAAAATAAGATGAATATATATAGAGATGATATAGAAGGAGAATATTAACATAGATGAAGAATAAGTAGATCGTGTTCTCAATATTAATTATAAAAATAAATAAGGAAGAAACCAGTAATATAAAATACTGGAAATCCATACTTAAAGAGCTGATTGGAAGGATATTTAGACACGCCTTAATGTAGAAGATCATGTCAACTGCGAGTCGTAGGGTTACAATCGTCCAGCACCTGCACATCCAGGCGTGAATGCTTATGAAGTGGATAAACGAGTGAGCGGCGCGACAAGAAGCCAACACCGTGAGGCGACACAATTCTGAGCGACGAAATCCTGGAAGCGTGTGGAGGCCATCAAATGATGAGATATAATATAAATATAGAAAAGAATAATAAAAAATTATAATAAATATATAAGATATAGTAAATATATAATATATAAGATAAGTAATATAAAAAAAAAAAAATTGACAGAAATAAAATACTGATATAGAACTATATGATATATAGAATTAATATAGTAGTGTCTAACAAGATATATATGGTATACAAATATACTAGAAGAGATTAGGGATGATAAATATAGAGTCTGTAGTTTATTAGAATTATATATATAATGATATCGAATAAAGTGAAGAAAAATATAAATAAAAAAATAGAAAAGTATATAATGAAATAAAATATATATATATAGATAGATAATAATATATAAATGATAGTAATATTGATAAATGAAGGTAGATATTATATGAATATAATTAGTGAGATGAATGTATAAGAATATTACAGAAGAAACAGCATATCAGGCAATTTCGCTTCTTTTTTCCGTCACCAGAGAGTAAACGATAACGATATATAAATGATAAGATTAAAAATGATAGAGATAAGATAATATATGATAAAAAGTCATGAAATAGTATATAGATGAATAATAATATATATATAAAATATGATAATAAAACATAATGCATAGAAATAAACTGGAATGCGACTAATCAGTCGCATCAGGACTCAAAGGGGTAATAACAGTAAAGCCCCAAAGCAAGGATGGTATATGGGATAATTATTGAGAATAGATATTGCTAGATTAAAACAAATGGAAAAACAGGAAAAACAATGAGCAAATGCAACATGCCGAATCCCCGTCACAATTCTCGGAAGTTATCATAATATGCCCCTCATATTATAAGTAAATAAAACATTATTAATGTATAGACGACAGGGCTCGCTAGAATATGCATATCATATATAATAATGGAAAATGGGGCAAAATATAAAAGAAAATATTTAATATATCAGAAATACAGAAAATGGTAGCTAAAAAAATCGTAAGGCTATATAATGGTAACTAGTATGCGTAGATCAAGGTAAGTAGGAGCACAAGCCGAGAGCTAATTATATTATGAATATATTTAAAGATATAAATATTATATTAATATATAGTATAAGTTATATATTAATATATAATATATAATATGAATATATATAGATATAGAATTAAGGTAATTATATATATATATATATATATATAATAGATATATATTATAGTTTAGATAATAGATATGTTGACAATTTTAACTGATATTCTATCATTAATATGAATATACTAGCCAGTATATATTATAAATACCTTGGCGCGACGAATATATAGTGTACATCCAGGTAGGCAGAATGAAATGTTAGTAAGAATAAGGGTAGATTAAAATTGGGAAGACTAACAACACGCACGAGAGCTTGATATCAGTTATATCTCGATGAATATAGTGGATCAACCGTCTATATATAGATAGATTAAATGCATAACGGACCTTTCCAATTTACAGGAGACCATTCACCTCAGATCCTCTTTCCGTCCGATCAGATGAACGTCGTACGACTCGACGACAATGTAGTTATGAATGTATTTAGAAACGATAATCGTGATTCTGAGAGAGAAAGATTAGAAAGAGTATTATAGGTGAATATTTAATAGTAAATATATAAAGGATGATAAATTAGAATAAGTTAAAATGGATAATATATATATAATAATATAATATAGTGTAGTTATGATATATATATATATATTAATATAAATATAATAAGTAGAATTATATATGATATGATGATAAGATATTAATTAATATGATGAATTAATTTAAATAGTGAATTATATATAGATAGTACTATATTAGAGTATGAATTATATATAATATGATTATATATATATATACTGCAGAGAGATTATATATACAAGATATATGAATAATAGTAATGTAAAATATATGTAAAATATTAATATACTTATGATATGAGGTATTAATTAAGTAAAGAGGATATTAGTGATATAGTAATGATAGTATAGATATAAGTTATGAATAATATATAATATAGATATATAATAGGATTATAGATTATAATAATATAATATATATAAGTTATTAAGTATTATATATATTTATGAATGATATATATATGATGAGAAGATATAGTATATTTATATAATAACTATATATAGTATTAATAAAATATAATATAGTTATATAATATAATATATATTAAAAGAATAGATTAACCTATTATTAATAATATATAATATTAAGATATTATTTTAAGAATTATTGTAAATAAATATAATAGAGATAATATATATAAAGATTTATATATATATGAATATAGGTATATATAATAATATAGTAAGAATGAATATGGATATATTATAGTATTATATTATATGTATATATGGTATATAATAATATAGTATATAAAGATATATAATAAATATAAAGACGACTAGTAATTATGATATTAGATTATTAATATATATAGATATGATATATAATATATATATAGAATTTTAGTTAGTATATTATAAAGGTGATATATATATTATATTTAATATCAATTTAAATAATTGTTGATATATTAATATGATATATATATAAAAAATAGTCATATTATTCTCGTAAAGCATTATATCACAAATAAAGACACAAAACTATTATTACAATGATTTATTTTTATATAAATTTTAGAATTGATATAAGGAGGAGTTTGAAAATAATTATATATTATTATAATGATTTTCGGTTAGTTATTATTTGACTATTGTAAATGAGTGCAACAATTTTATAATGATATATATATTGAAAGGAAGAAAATGAATATTAAGATTTTGTGGCAAATTATAAGGCATTTAGAACTCCATGGAATCCCCATGGTTGATTTTCACCATATTATTTAGATATTTATTTTAGGTAAGGATGTGAGAAATAATATAGAAATAATATAATAATATGTAATGAAGAAATATTATTTATGGTGATTTTAGTAATTTTTAATATTACTCTATACTCTATCTTGATAAGATACATTGTATGATAATTATTATATTTATCTATTGCTTATTTTTTATGAGATAAAATGATGTGAAAATAAATAAGAATGTCTTGATTGAACTGAAAATAAATAATTTCAGAGTGTAGTCAATAATAGGTTTTTAAATGACTTATAATTTTGTGCAGATACATAAATATAATATTAATGAATAATTATCAATAAATTAGTATAAAGATATATAAATAATAATTAATAATACTAATTTAAATTTGCAATTAGACTGAAATCTCATTTAACATTAAATAATAAAAAGCTTTAGGTCCTCTAAAGTTTATGCTGTTATTTAGAGTTGTAGTGATAACTAGTCATAAGTACATAAAGTATCTGAAATATGGAATAATGTCCATTAAATAAATTAATATAATATTAATAAAATTATTTTAAATAATAGTTACATAATCTAAAGACAATATATATACCCAAATATACCATTTCGGTATATGTTACTAGGTTTGTGATTTGTATGTATAAATTATTAATTATGATAAAATAAATTAATAATTAAAATTGATAAATTGTGATACTAGCAGAAAAGATAGGTTAAATGAGATATTATGATCCTAAAGAATGAAATAAGAGGCTGAATACTGTTTTGTGCGCATTATTTAAAAGTAAAATTACACGTAGTAGGCATATAAATAGCTGAATAGAGAATGTTTGATAAATGGTATTTGAAAAATTGGTACAATAATGTTTAGCTAAAGATGAACATTTACAGATCAGGTACATAAATACTTACTTTTGGGTTGAAGGAAATAAGTGACATTAAAAACATACAATTGGACATTATATACAAATGTATAAAATTATGACAGTCAGTAGTTATTCAAGCAGTTGTATCCTATACTATCGTATCCAACATATCAATATGTATTATAATTTCATTTAGCAAACATGTAGTATGTAATATACTAAGTCAAGCATTTATAATATTTATATTATTGAGTTGTATGATACTCCATAATAATAGAATACTATATAATTATTTTTATCATAATAAACAACAATAAATAATTATATCAATATGAATAATATAATAAAAGATATTTACAAATATATATATTATTGTGTGCAAAAACCATATGTAATATTAATATCCTTCTCCAGGAAAGAAATTCGAACTTTTGCATTTGCTTGTTCATCATGTACTCTTTGCTTTTATAGGCAACATTACCATTT